>VXBN01014819.1:241896-310256 GCA_013397395.1 Sinosuthora webbiana | reverse complement strand
GTAACCTCCGATCCAATCTTCCTGCCCTGCTCGGGACGGGCATCCTCCAGTCCACCCCTCCTGCCCCCCGGGGCATCCTCCGATCCAGCCCTCCTGCCCCCCGGGGCATCCTCCGATCCAGCCCTCCTGCCCTCCCCAGGATGGGCATCCTCCGATCCAGCCCACCTGCCCCCCGTGGGATCCTCCGATCCAGCCCCCCTGCCCTCCCCGGGACGGGGCAACCTCGGCGGGCTGGAGGGCGAGCGCCGGCGGCAGAGGGAGCAGGGAGGAGGAATTTTCTTGCCACCCCATCCCGTTTTTAAGAGCCCTGCGGCTCCCCGGGATAAGGGAGATCTTTGTCAGGGAGAGTAGGGTGACCGTCGGGGCTGCGCCTGGAAATGCGGCATCCTTGGGGAAATGTGCCGAGGGCTAAACGCAAGGGGAGCCCGCGGTGTGTGCGGGCTGGAGGGGCTGGTTCGGAGCCCACAAAAGGAGTGTTGGCCCCGGCAGGTCCCGTAAATGATGTCAGATCCGATCCCTGTCCAAGGCTGGTGCACGGTCCAGTGCCAAGGGATTGGAATTCCCCAGGGGAGGCTCCCACGTGAAACGCGTTTCTCACGTTGGAGCCCCGGCAGAATGTGCCCTCCGGCTGCGCTGGATGGGGTGCTGGACAGGGCTTTGAGAGAGCAAAATGGGCTCTTTGGAAGAGCGAAATGGGCAAAAAGAGCAAAATCAGCTCCCTCTGCACTGTTTTGTGAAGCTCAGCTTAGAAACACAGCTTTTAGACTTGTGCCTTGATTTTTACTGGCCGGAACAGGCCGTATGTGAAGCCTTTTCAGCTGTGAAAGAATACAGTAGTCCCTGGTTTTGTGTGCCTCGGATTTTTTGGCTTGAGGGTTTGAATATTCGGAATGGATTGATGGGTGGTTTCTTTCACTCCTCCCACTCTTATCTCAAGCGCTATCTCCATCTCCCCAGGGCTCCAATATCTCCAGGTGCAAATGATTCAGAAGTTTTGTGGTGCTGCCAGAGTTTCACGGGACAGTCGCTCCCAAATACAGATCAGAATCCACAGGGCAGGAGTAAGCCAGATGCAGGAGACTCGGCAAAGTCAGGAGTGTACGGAGAACAATGCCTGGTTTTCTTTTCCAGCTCTGGATATAGGGCCCGGCAAGGTGATTGTTGTGAGCAACTTCACAGAGCAAAAGGACACGGCTGTGGTGCATCACTCCTTGCTTTTTCTGCGTTGTTTTTTCTTTGTGTAGGGTGCTAACAAATGCTGGCACCTTTTGATCCCTTCTTATTTCCTCCTTTCTGTGTCGTTCCTCTGCTTTTCTGCTGCCTTTCCCTGGTTAATTCTCCCGAAGCTCTGCATATTTCCAGATTTTTTTTTTTTTTCCAGACACGATACCTGAAGTCCGTGAATGGAGACCACCAAAGTCTCCCTCAATGAATATTGATTCCAGAATAGACCAAGGAGAATATCAGAGGAAATTTGAAAATCCCTCTGTGTTTCCCGCCCCCCCCCCCCTGTGGGCCACATTTAAGACAAAAAATGTTAAGAGTTTTCTCGTTCTATAAAAAGCTAATAGGCTCAGTGACATTTCCATCTACATCATTTCCAGTATTTCTTCTGAAATCTCTGAAGCCATTAAAACATTTTAGAGATTAAATCACATCAAGTATTTTTCTAAGTAAAGCTGCTATGACGTTGATGTAAACCACCTCTCAAACCACGGAGCTTTTATTTTTTTTAAAAAAATGCTTTTTTTTGTACATTTTAATTCACACCCACGTATTTTTGGAAATACTGGCAGTCCAAATTTGCAAACAGGCCCTGCAGCTCTTTAAGATGCTAATATTAATTCTGACTACTAACTTCCCATCCAGAGGCTATTTTTTTTTTTGTGGCTGAATTACCCACTAAAAAAAAAAAAAAGAAGGGGTACTGATGAAAGAAGTAATCAAGATAACAGTGAGCACCACTTACCATTTTTTATATTAGCAACCAAAAAGAAAGTATATTCAGACTAGGAAGCAGCTCCTTACCATCAGGTTATTCATCCGAAGAGTTGGGTCAGGACCTTGTTGCACCCGAAGCTGAACAAACAGAATGAAAGCACTCACACCACGGCAGTGAACAGAGCAAGCAGACAGGGCTCCTTCCACTTCTCCCACTTAATCCTCTCTTTCAAGAGCTGCCAGCCCTTCTCAGTTAAAACAAGTGAGATTAAATAAAGAGGGCAATTGTTGAGTTACCCACGTAAGAATGGAAGAATTCTTTCCGTGCCGTCGTGCAGTGGATGGGGCTTTTCCCTTTGATGGTGCAATTAAAACCTGTAGGTCTCGGTTCGCCCTCCAGCTCCTTGGGGCTTGTCTGGCCCTGCAGAACGCGCTGCCTGAGAGCCCAGGGCTCTGCCAAATGGGGCACAGGGGTGTATTTATAGGCGGGCACAAAGGGAGGAGGGGTGGGAAACACCTGCCAATCTGCTCCATCCGCCCTGCACATCCACAGAGGGAAGGCTGGGATGGGGCACAGAGACCCCCCCCCCACCCTGTGGAGCACCAAAGAGAGAAAACCTTGTCTCTGTCCAAATTAACCCAGCCAAAGCCTCCAGCAGAAGAAGGGATGGAGATGTGAGTGTGTTGCTATCCTTCCACAGGTGTGAGCCATGAGGAAGAGCAGGTTCCTCCCTCCCAGCTGGGCACTGGCTTTGTCACTGTCAGGGGTGTCTGTGCAGCTCCCACCTGGGGCTGTGGGACTCAGAGTTTGCCTTGCTCAGCCTCAGCACCAGCAGGTGACACTGGGCTGGGAACAGGTGCTTTGGCAGGGCTTTTCTACCTCCATGGGGTGTTTTTTTTTATCTGGGATATGCTCTGCCAATAACATCCAGGTTGGAAGTCTGGACTATTAAACATTTAGAGAAAAAAACCCCTCCCACCCCAAAAAAACCCAAACCCACCTATTCCCTTCAAAAAGCCGGATGCCCCTTGTCTGTGGGTAGGGAATTGTAAGTGCCATGTCTGGAAGTAAGTAAAAGCAATACTTTGAAGAGGGAGAACACATTACATTGTATTTTTCCATGATCTGGTCCAGACAAATACTGTGGTATGCTTTGACAGACATTTCAGGTTGCTCACAATACAGATAAACCCCGTGCACACACAGAGCACGTGTTAAAAACAAAGAGAAATCACCCTGCCCTTCTGCAGTGGGTTGAGCACAGGCTCAGGCCCAGTGAGCTCTGATGGATTTTCAGGCCCCATCCTTCTGGATTTTAACCCTTCCCCTGCCTGAAACCTGTTTTGTGTTGGGCATCCCACACTGCTCACTCAGGAGCCCCTGGGTCAGTCACATCAGCATCCTCTGTGCTGCAAGTGCACCTGAGTGCAGGTGATCTGCAGGCTAGATTTAGAGGCAGGTTGCATCAGCCCTGTTCCCAGCTGTGGCCTGTGGCCTTTCTCACAGTGTGGAAAGGAGGGGGATCAGACATTACCTCTGTATTTGGCAGCAATTTTTTGTTTGCTGCCACTGTAGAGGAGCACAAGAGGCCACAGTTACCTTAGATGGGTTGCCTTAGGTCTTCCTCAAACTGCAATGTACATCTATGGCTCCACAGCAAGCAGCTCCCCAGCACCCTAACTCATAAATTTCATAATTTCCCTTCTCCCACCTTTCTCCAGCCTCAGAAAGTAGGATGCTGTCAGTTCCGCAAGGCTCACAGCCCCTTAAGCCTCAGCAAACTTCACCTGATTTGCAGGGGTAGGGGAAAGAGCCCTGACATATTAAAAAAAAAAAACCAAAAAAAAAAACCAAAACCAAAAAAAAAACCAAAAACCAAAACAATCCCATGAAAAAAATTTTAGAAAAATAATTCTGATATTGCCAAACAAAACAAAAAGTTGAAATGTCCTTTTCCATTGGAAATGGTAATGTTTTCCCATGCCTTATTTTGTCCGTTCTAGAAATACCACTTACCTGAAATAACCCACAAATTTATTTTTTTATCCAAAAGGAAGATTTGGCACGTAGGAAGCAGAGCTCAGGCACACACCTAAGGATGACCTGAACAGAGTGACCCTCCCACCTCTGCCCTCGAATTCCTCCCTGCCTTTGTGGCGTGTCAAACAGAGAGGGGCCAAGCAGAGCAGGGCTGTGCTGCTGGAGCATCCCCCATCAGAGGCCCCTGCTGCACCTCTGAAGGACACTTTGATGTGCTGATTATTGCCAAGCAGCTGCCAGTGCCAAAGCTGGATGGCAGCCTAAGGAATCAAATAAAACCCTATTTAAAAATCACTGAACTTTTGCTGTTGTGGATATTCTGCGCACCACGGGGAAAAGCAGGGGTAGTGCTCACACCATTGCACTGGTGTGAATGACCCCATGCCTGGGGCATGGCAGCTGAGAGCCAGAGAAATCCTCTCCACTGCATGCCTGTAAAAGCCCATCTTTTCCTCTCTTGCTCATCTGCTGTCCTGACTTGCTTTTAGGGGTGCAGCAGTTTCAGTGGACGCACGTTCTTTCTCTCTTGCCTCAGCACAGGACACCACTGGCAATTCACACTGCATGGCTGGTTCCTGCAGAGCCCCATCTGCAAAGGAGGGAGGCTACACAAACACAAAAGAAGGCAGGGCATTTTTTTCCACCCTAGTTCATCAGAGGCAGAAGGGAAAAAATACCATGAGCCTGCCCCAGAGTCCAGAGTGACATGAAAGCATGCAGCAGTGCACCTGATTTTCCATCATCAGAGTTTTCAGTGCTGGAGGGTATGTGCTGCTGTTTGCCACATGCTGTCTGGGATCTCACCATTGGGCCTGTGGGTGTGTGAGACAGAGCACTGTTCTGGATTTGTGCATGAATGCACAAGAATGCAACTCCAGAAATCATTTACCAGATGAAATGTAGGCACTTGCCTTTCCCCTCATCTTTGGAGAGCCAGTGTCAAAATATGCTCCCCAAGGTTTGAGCAACTCTAATACGACAGAGGGAAAAGTTGCCCACCAAACTTTTGTCCATGAAATATTTTAAAGAATGCTTGATTCCCCAGAGCTCCCAGACCTTTATTTTTGAGCAGGATGAGGAGGCCACTGCAGTTTAATGGTGTTGTATCATCAGTATAATGAAATTCTACAGCCAAGCTCAGTTTCTGCAAAAGGCCTTACTTGGACTTGAAGCCTGTCACGGCTCATCTGAGAGATTAATAGAATAATTTCCCTAATGGATATGTGCATACAGCAACTGGGGTTTTGAACCACGTTGGGGAATCATGCTGAAACCTAAAATTATCACCAAAGGTCTATTTGGATGCCTGTGCTGGGAGAGATGAGCACATCTGCATGACAGCTCATGAGAGGCAGAGTTGGCCTGAATGAGGCTGGATATTCACAGGATGTTTACAGGATACCTGTCTCACATGCCAGGGCAGGGAGAAATATTTTACAGCACCCCAGAAGCAAGCTTGAGACCTACAGCAAAAGGCAACACAACAGCTGTAGGAAGAAAGCAGGACAGAAAAGCCATTGGCAATTTCTTGCTGGAACAAGGAATTTATAAAATCAGCTCCCAAAGTTAGACTCATTTGATGCAATCCTTAATTTGTGCATGTTCCATGCCAAGGAATGGGGAATGGGGAAACTAATGACCCCAGCATTTATTTCCCTCATGTATGGGTCATTGGAGGAGTTTCTTCTTCATTGTGGAGATGGGTAAAATACAAGTAAGTCCTATTCTCTTCTGCATAGACAAATTTCTTTACTTTGTACAAATGATGATTTGATTTCATCAAATTCATTAGACAATTGTCCTCTTAGAATGGGGTTTCTCAGCCTTCATTCTAGTTTCAAATTCCTGAGAGGTTTTTAAGTAAGCGTTGGTGTTTTTTTTTTTTTTTTTTTTTTTTTTTTTTTTTTTTTTTTTTTTTTTTTTTTTTTTTTTTTTTTTTTTTTTTTTTTTTTTTTTTTTTTTTTTGTGAGTTTTTTTTGGGTTTTTTTTTTGGGTGAGAAATTTGATCAGGATACTGAGGGCCTTAATTGTAAAAAATGCAAAAAAAAAAGCAAAAAAACCAACAAAACAAAACAAAACAAACAAACAAAAACAAAAACACAAACAAACAAACAAACAAACCCAAAAAAACCCTTGATGTACTTGGGCATTTTGTTGAGGAGGATGGTGGACCCAGCTTCTGTTTTTCTCACCTGCTGACTGACTTAACAAATAAGGGCCCACCTGATGGACTTAATGATGATTCTCAACACTAAAGGTGTCATCTTGACTAGAGAACAAGCTGAAGAAGACAACGGGTCTTCTGTTCCTTTTTGGAAGACATCAGTGTGAAGCTGCCTTGCAGAGGCTGGGAACAGTTTATCTGCTCTCCAAATGCATGCCATGCTGATTAATCTGTGCTTTATGGCACTGGTTGTGGGTGTAGATCCTCTCTCATAACTCACAAAGATTTTCCATCCTGAAGCATCAATACTGGCTGTTGCACCAGCAGGGGCATTCACACTGCACCATTATTATTATTTGTGTTTCAATGAACTCATGGCTAGCAGTGAAAGCCTTCATGTACCTACTGCCAGCACAGCCTGGTACAGACAGTAGGTACAGATTCATCCATTAAACTAAAATTTTGCTTCATTTTGGTAGCCAGATGCTTCCTCTGGGACCTGGCAGTTTCGTGGACACAGGTAACCCCTCACTGTTTCAGGTGTCCTCTCACTGTCTCAGACCACCCTGGAACACATGAAGAGTCCCAGTTTTTAATACATGGTGTGCAGTTCTCCCTGGATGCAGGGAAATGCACTTTGATACTTCATCAATGCAGAGCACTGCTAAGGATCAAAAAAAATAAGGGTCCCTGCAGAGTGCTCCTGCAGCTGTGCCACTCTGAGCCACTCCAACACTTTTGTGGACACTCCCTTCTACACTGAACTGTCCAACTCAAACCACACACAGGTTCACAGTAGCCAGGTAAAAGGATCTTGGGCAGGGGGTAAGTTACAGCAGAGTAACTCAGGGAGAGAGAGCAGGGATGGGAACTGTTTGAAAGAGAACTGCTGAAGCTAAATGGAGGATTAAACAAGGTCCAGTTTTGCACCCACAAGTACCTCATATTAAAAGATTTCCTTGCCAGGCTGTGGGAATGATCAGCGTTGTAGGAAGGCTCAGGTAGCCTTTTTAGGAAGGTTTTCCTCACCATGGAAACGCTGAGTGCTCTCACAGCAGCTGGTGCCACAGGGTGATGGTGCCTGCCTTGTGAGCACCCAGAACTGCAGAACCGCTGGGGGGTGCATTGTTGGAACCCTGGGCACTGAGAATTTCAGGCTTTCTGTTCTGACAGGCACTGACCCTCAAGCAAACACTACATTTGATCTGAGGCCGTGGAACAGGCTTCCAAAATTGACTGACAGCACTGGGATTGTGGGTGTGTAGTTTGAATAGAAGTGTGTGATATCACAGGGTAGAAAACTTAGAGTTTAAGGTTTTAGAATACATTAATATATATAAAGCAAGATGGAGGATTTAGGGCATAGGTTAAGTCCTTCTTTTTCACCTTCTTCTTCATGGGTTTGGGTGGTATTTTGTAACTGAGTAGAAAAAACCACATTGCAGACCACGTGCTTGGTTATTGGGTTAAAAGTAAAAATAATTTAGGTGTCATTTCATAATTGGACAGCTTGTGCTTAAAAGACCTTGGAAAGAGATAGAGACAGAGATATTTTTCACTTTGTTAGCTAGAACTCACAGCTTTTGAGACTGTAACATAGATAAGAATTAATAAACATCTGAGTCTGAACACGAACTGCGTCTCCTGAGCATTTAATCCTGGCTCTGACAGAAGAAAAGGATTTAACAAACCCACAGCACATTTGGCTGCATCCTCCACCAATCAGCAATACAGAAAATTACCAGTGAAACAAAACTAGTGGAAATAACAGGACATGCTGCAGTGCCCTCTGTTTCCTCAAGCCATGTCTGTCTGTGACTATTTCCAAGCTATTTAATTTCCATCCACAGCACCCCTTTGTGCACAGGATGTGGAACCAGTGGTCACTCTTGGTGCCCATTACTGCAGGAGATGTGCAGGGTTGTGTCACTTCTCTGAAACAGCCTGAACCCTCCCCTGGAAGCAACAATCCCAAGTTTATTTTGCCTCCTTCAATGGAGGGATGTGAAAGCAGTGTGCCTTTTGTTTGTTGCTTTTGCACTTTCTCAGTTCTTGGTGTAAACTAGGAAAATCCAGGAAGTCAGCATTAAAAAAGTCAAAGCAAAATGAAACAAAACAAAACCCATATACTCAACAAAGAAACAAAAAAACCCAACCCACCAAATCCACAAAAGCCCCACAAAAAATATGAATATTTTTATTAGGGAAAAAAGTATTTTTCTCTATTTTGTTTATTTGTTTCAATATTTTGTGATTACTTTTTGCCTGACAGCTGCCATTAGTGCACAGCAGTCCTCAGTTTGGTGCTGAGTGCCCCACATGGTCTAGAAAGTGAGATGCATTCAGTAGTTTACCCTGCTCTTTTGAAGTACTTCTTCCTTTGCTCCCAGCAGTGTTGGTGTTCTGATATTTTCCCCTCTGATGGCTTATTAATGGATGGATTTCTTTTACTCAGCTGCAGCCTTTGTCCTGGGCTGCAGCAGGCCTTGGGGGCAATTGGGTTTCCCTACAACCTGAATTGAGCAATCCTTTTTATACGTCCTATGTGCTCTGTAATCTGCCACAGGTTACAAGAGTTTTGCTCTTTCTAATTTAATCAATGGTTGAAGCCTCTTACATAAACAAACCTCTGTGAAATATTTTAGTTTTGTTGATTTAATATTATTTTCCCAATGTTAAAAGCTGGCAGCATGAAGTACAGTGAAGATGCCATCCTTCCAGGCTGCTAACAAATCTACAGTCTCTGAGGCAAGTGCTACCAACTTAATTTTTGTAAAGTTGTTCTTGCTCACAGCCCCTTCCCCTTCTCCCTTCCCCTTTCCTTTCTTCCTCTGGGAAAAAATGCCTCCTCAAGCCATCTAATCTAATTAGATTTGAGCCCAGGATTTTATGCCCTAACTCCAAAAGGAACACACTCCTTTGGAGCACTTCCAACCTTTTGTGATACCTGAGACGGGACTCTTCATCTCTCAAAAAGCCAAATCTGCATATAAAGGAAGGGATAGGGGCTTGTGCATACTTACTTTCTTCACTATGTGCTAAGTCCAGAAACACTTGTTTCCTTGAGGTTCTTAAGGTTCTAAGACGGCACTTTCAAATTCTAGATGTATCAGTAGTGCTAAGCTTGCTTTGGTTTGTTTGTTTCCACTGAGCTCTTCTTGGGGAAAAGAAATTTGCACATTTGGGGAAGTCAGAAATGTGTGATGGGAAATCTTCCCTTCCAGTTGTTTTACATGTATTTATTAAATGCACAAGACACAGTCGTCTTGCCACCAGCTGAAACAACTTGTCCCTTTGATTATTTAATTTTCTTTTGTAATTTGCATCCCACCAGTAGTTGCATGTTTAGAAATATTCCATGAACAGAGGCTGATAGTGAAAAACCTCATTTCTGTAACAAGACATAGTTCTAAAAGAACGCAGAAAAAAGAGTGTGTAATGATTTAGGTACCTTTTATATTCATGAAGAGAAACGTAAAAAAAAAAAAGTAAAATTCAACTTTGTTGAATTTTAGAGAGAAAGAGAAAAGTTTGTTTTGAAGCATCAAATTGCTTAGAACAGACAAGCAGAACAAAATGTTACAACTTTCAAGGTTTCCTAAATTATTCTTATGAAAGTTATTATTGAGCATCTTCAGGGGTTTAGTTTGCTTGGTTTGACCAGCTAAACACTTTGTTTGATGTTTTCAGGATCTTTTACTGACCAATACTGAGTGATAACACTCTTTGCAAAAACCTTCAAGGTTAGTTTTTTAATTCTTGAACAGTTGGAAAACAGTCTGGTTTTGAATGAAAATGAGTAATTTAAACCAATCCCTCAGTAAGAACATAAAGAGTCACAGAAACAAATTCACGATGTGAAGTGCTCAATGAATGCCAGAATTTACTGTAGCTTTCCAAAACACAAACTGAGTTCTACTGTGAGACTGCATTGTCTTTATTTGTGTAACCAAAAGGGACTTTTGAAGGGCCACAGGGGGCCCCTCCTCCTTTCAGTGCACCGATTAGACTGGAGCATTACCCAACCTGAGATGACTTGTTCAAGACCTGTTGATTAGTTTTTAATTGCTTTGTTTAACCAGTTTAGAAGATGGTTAAAACATGGTCAGCCAAGCAACTCCCCAAACTACCCCACTCCTAAATCCAGCACTAATGGCCCCATGAACGCTCCTTGCGTGTGTTCCTCTCTATCAGAAGACATCAGCAGTGTAGTGCAGTAAACTTCAGGAAAACACTATTATTGTGTGCTTCGTTTTCATAACAAGCATTGCTTTGAGAGATCGAAACACCTAAAAGAGTCCAAGCTGGCTCTGTGTCAGGCTCTCTGCTAAGCTTTAATTGCCCTTTCTGAAATATTTGACACAATGATACTTCCAACAGACAAAAAGAAAAACGACAAAAAAGGGTTTAAACGTTTGCTTTCGCTTTTCCAAGCCTTCACAATTCATGGGAAACATAACGAGAAAGCATTCAGGAGAGGTCAAATAACCCACACATGCCAATTTTAAGTGACAACACTGCTTTTCTCTGTACCTGGCACAAATGTGTGTCTGGCTGGCGCTGAGCTGGAGGATTCCTGTGACAAATTCAGCACCGTGCTCCTTAAAGCTAGCAGTAAGAGCAAGGGGTGAGTGACCTCTGGTGAACTCCCAGCTAAATGTCTGGGATGGTGTAGTGCTTATCTCTGGTTCCCCTTTGACAGCCTCAGAATTTTAGCCCTAGATCTGCCTAGTTTGGGCACACAAAACTCTCCCCAGTCGTGAATCATCCAGATGCTGAGTTCAGGAATCAGGCATATTTCTGCTCTACAGCTATAGACCATAGGAAGAAAGGAGGGCACTACTGTCACTGAGCTTCCCACTGACATTTTTCACATACACTGGATGAAAAACAGAAGCTGGGAAGCAACTTGTTGCTTGTAATCCCTGCAACAGGCACAATTTATCCTAAAGGCAGACCAACATATCCTCTGCCCAAATAAATGTAATTTTTTTTTTGCTAAATGATGCTTCTACAAGAAAATGTTTGTCCTACCGATATTTTCTTTCCATCTGTGTTCTGTTGAGGTATAAAATGCAACACAAAGGCACTTCTAAACATGCTGTGTAACAGTCACTTTATTGCAAAATGAATATTATAAGATAGAAAGTTCGTTTCACATAGTTCAGCTCTTGAAAGAAATGTACAAGCCACGTTCTGTTTGTAGAAGGGACAACGTGAAATGCAAACTGAGGGCAAGACTGGCCATCCGATTGCGAGGCGCTCAGCTTGTAAAACGGGAGTGGGGAGTGCATCAGTATTCATATTATCCTGAGTATTATTTCAGTCCAAGGAACCACTTCATTACTTTTATCTAGTATACTGTACACTTGTAAGGGGTTTTATTTACCTGAGGTTTCTGCTAGTTTGGCTGTAAAGGAGAAGTATCTGGTAAGCAGTGATGTTGAGTTGTGGGTTTGATAGGTGACAGTATTCTGACCTTTCTCCTCAATTGGCTGTTAAAACCAATAGATAAAGGGCTAGGGTCTGACAGGCAGAGTTCTCATAGCTTCAAAATATTGGGAAGTTAGCAATTTTTCAATCTAGAACTGTTTCAAAGCAACTTGAATATGGAGAAGCCACTCTAACAGAGAGGCATCTTTTGCTTTGAGCTCTTGATACCATTTGCTTAATGTGCTTTGGATGTGCTTATTTTAAAGTCAGGGAGTTCTTATTCTTGGTTATTTAATTTAACAATACTATGAATGAGGAGGGAAATTATTTTCTTACAGTCCAAGTGCTGTGTAACCACAGGGTTTATTTCACCTGTTTCCACATCTCACCTTGTTTGACCATCCATGTGAATCTTCCAAAAAGCACATCCAAAATATGATACAAATGTGCTTGGAATATTTGTATAATCAAATGGCAAGGCTGCAGGTGGCTGTAAAAAATCAAAATGTTTCCACTAAAAGCAACAGCCTCAATCTCCCTTACACTTTTGGATTAAAGAGGCCTTGCCTTTAGAAACATATGGCATCAGCTCTGAGAAAGTTCACTGTAATTTTCTAAACTGAAGTATAAAGGAAAAAAATCGACCATTTCCTTGAATTTTAACATTAAATTCAGTGCTTGGGCAAATGGAATTGGTTACTTTAATCAGAATTAACGTATCATTTCCAAAACATTGAAGAGGTGCAGGAGAGGAAGTAATATTTAGAATGCTTTCACAGATCTGTGTTTCAAAATACAAATATTATGTAGCAAGCATAGTCAGAATAAAAATTGTAGCTCTTCCACTGCCTCACTAAAGAAGTTCCAAAAGTCCTACTGAGCTCCAAAAGTCCTAATTTCTCCTCTATCTTTGCATCCTCATCTGCAAAATTGTAATAACATTTCAATACTTCAGAGAAACGATGCAAAGATCATTTAGCAAGATACTTGTCTTAGGACTCAAAAAATACTAAGCACTAGGTATCATAAATTATGTGGTAATTTCTCTTAAGCTGCAGTAAAGCCTGAGTCAAGTGATTTGCAGGAAATCCCCATTGAGAGCTTCTGTAGTTAATTTTGGATAAGGTTACCTACACAAGAGCTTTATGTAATAAAGAATCACTCATAGCTTAGCATCTTCTCTTTAAACTATTTCTTGTTAGCTCTGCTAAATATGTCTCAGATTACTAACTGCATGTCAAGTCACTGCATGTACCTATACGTAGAAAAAAAAAAAAACCTTAGAAGATCTGTAAGAAGTATTTATTGCTACTTCTTGATCTTCATGCTTTGGTTGAGAAAACTTGTGCAGAACTCCCTGAAGTTAAGGACCATGACAGAGAATCTGTTCAGAAACTGACTGAGGAAATTATCCTTCCCTAGAGTGCCAGCATAGGAACACTGAGCAGGTAACCATGTCCCTCCTCATTAAGACTAAATTTAAGGAGAATGTGCTTCATTGCCAAAAGTACATGGATAAATGCTGTCTTGGAAAAGGACTATAAACACATATAATTTCTTGTTACTTCTTAGACATGTTATTTAGATTCACCTCCACCAAACCACACAAAGTTCTGTGTCTCTTACCTGGTCATGACTGACTTCATGTCACTGACCACTCTGAGGTCCACCCCTCTGCATTAGGCCATTATTGTACAATATATACAGAAGTATTTAAAAGAGCATCCCCTTCCTTTCCAAGCCCTTGTGATACGTGCTTGTTTAGGATTTATCCCCTAGTTTTCATTCAGTGATCTTGTGTAAATGCTTTTCTGCATGCTGTCCAGAAAGCGCACATGCTGTCTTGTGAGAGATTTCTGATTTCACAGGTGTGGAATAAATACTCCATCACTTCTGTCTTGCAGCATGAAGCTCTTCCTTGGCCAAAGCACATGGTTCTTAGGTGCTTTGGGAAGAAGTCTGGGTGTCGTATTTCCTAAAACTGTGGTTACGAAAAGACTCCCTGCAATGAAACAGATTCATAAATGGAGTTGGCAGATGAAAAACAATCAAAGAAATACCTGTCTTGTGAAAAGGAACTCAGCTGAAACGTGCTATGTGTTGGCAACTCAGAGTTGTCATTTCTTCTTCTCCCAGCCCAAACTGGGCACAGTGGCTTTGTGAAGAAGCAAATTGTCATAATCAAAGAACATTAGACTTTTCTGTGTCAGTCGTGTGACTAAGAAGGATTATGTTTCCTGTAGTGAAAGGATGACTTCATGCTGCCTAACACCACATAGTGCCATACTTGTTCTATCTCCTTTCTGGCTTAAAAGGTTGAAAAATCACAAGATGTTTCCAGTAACTTTGTTAGGGTGAGGGGGAAGTCTTATCTATGATGCATTAAAATTACAAAAATCCTCTACCCCCTGAATGCAGAGCTTGAGAAACACAGCTAACACTACAATCATCTCCAGTGGAAGTCAGCAGATTCCTTTAATCAGTAATGGAGCTGGCAGTGTATATTCTGGCTTGGTTTTAGCTGCCAGCAGAACTCCCTCCTTCCTTGCAAAAAAATGTCATATTTTTGTACAGTCACAAGAGATAACCCTGCCCTAACTATACCTGATGCTTTGGACTTTCACTACAGGTTTGTACAGCTCTGGGATCTTCCTCTCAATCATGGGTCTGAGGTTCTCCTTCAGTTTTATGTAGTTTCTTTTGAGCTCCTGATGATATTCCCGCTGGTCAGCAGTTATAAGGTGCTTGTTTTTCTCCACTGCTTCACCACACCTAGGCAAAAGGAAAGAAAAAAAAAATACATGATAGATGTAATCTACTTCTGTTAAACTCCCTCATTTTGTGTTTGGTAATTTAAATGGACAAGGATCCAGTTCCTTTAGTCTAGGCATTCCTCTGGTAACTTGTCAAGGCTAAAGTGATAATGAACTAATAGAAAAACTCTGTTTTTTCCAAGTGCATAAATTGAGATGATTTTTTTTAGATATTAGGAAAACATGAGTGAACTGATAAAAAGCAACTTCAATGACTGCAGAATGCTGAGCTAGCTGCCTACTTATTGTATAAACAGATAAATTGGCAATAGCAATACTTAGAAGTTGAATCTTCTGCATAAGACTTGTTTTTATTTAACTCGAACTTATCCTTCAGCAAGGAGGATAGTTGGAGTAAGGAGACGAGTATCTTCATCTGTGAATATGCTTGTTGAGATTTACAAACATAACCAAAGCAAAGGACATGTGTCTGCCACTACCACTGTGTCTGATTGACAGATGTGGTTTTCTTATGAACAGCTTTCTACACAAGAATGTCATTTTATTAAAAATTAAATCAAGCCAATAGTCTGAAATGTTTGATTTCTGTAAGATGTTGAAAGAGAAAACAAATGGAAGATCCTAATTTATACATCATTATTTTAGAGTGTCAACATTTCTTCCCCTTGAGAATGCAATGCCTACCTAGGCATTCATGTGAAGCAGAAATAACAATTGTGGTCCAAGTGTTTAAAGTGTGAGATGCCAGGATTCATGATGTTAACTTGCATAGGTAAGTACTCAGTTACATTATCGTTGCACTGTTGCTAATATTGAATGTGTCGATGCAATTCAGCATTTCCATTTTGTCTTACTCACCTCATTATAAACTCTTTGAAGCACAGCCTCAGCTTGTTGTGGTGCCGGTAAAGTTTGGGGTCTGCTGGAATTTCAGCCAGGAACACTTGTGCTACCTCTAGTGGCCCCTTACAGAAATAACACAGGAAAATGTCAAACACACCTGCTTAGACTGAAAACAGGACACACGTTTGTTTAAAGCTGTTTGTTATTTCATGAGTGCAATTATGAAAGAAAATAAAGCAATGCACAGTTACCATAACAGGATGGGGTTATTAGCTCCCTTCCCCCCATGATACTTCCTTTGGCAAGCAGATTTTTTGCCCCTCATATCTTATCCTCTCCTGTTATTATTCCTCCTCTGGTCTCACAACAAAGGGAACAAATTCTGCTCAGCAGAGAGGAGCTGGGACAGCCCTAGTGACAAGCCTGGTTATATTAGAGAAACACAGCTCCTGTGTGTGTATTACAAGACCTTCAGCCAATAAGCTCTGTGCCAAAGAAGATCATTCTTTGGAAAGCTTACATCAATACATTATTTCATAATAGATGCTTTGGTTGGTGATGACTCTGGAGAAACTGAGAGTATTTAGGTTTCAGCAAAAAAATCTGAGATCTATGAAATTGTATATAACACCAAGTTTTTGCTCAGCCATATCTTCATCATTCCATTTTTATTTTTTTTTAATTGCCTAGGCTTTTTTAGTGTGCATGCTTATGTTATACGTATGGCATCTCAGCTTTATTTTGGAGTATTTTTTATACTCAGGTCTTAACTTCATGTGTTGACTTAATTTCCATGAAACTGAGTTTGTGGTGGTTCCACAGGAGAATTGTTATTATTATTCCCATTCCCCAAGGATACATCTGGAATGAACAAAGTGACTGAAATGGCTAGCACGGTAGAAATGAAAAGTCCTAGGATGCATTCACAAGGCTCCTGTGAGTTTCTGCACCTACAGCCAGGAGAGTGCTTCCCATGAACACTTCCACCAAAAGCCTAGCTAATGAACAGTACACAGTGACCAAATATCAAGGGATGAAGCTTAAATATACACAGTGACTAAATGTGCCTGACTAGATGTACTTCTTCCAGTGCAAGAAACAGGAGTGCAAAAATGAATGCACAGTGAGAAAAGTACACTTTGCCTGGCTCATTTGGATCCCTCACCTGATTTACAGTGGCTCCAACCGAGCCCTGCAAAACCATCTGGAGCATTTTGGCATCTGGTGGCTCTTGGTTGGTGGCTGCAGTGAGTTCCCGTGTTTTTTTACGCATATCTTCGATAGCAACTTCAATTGGGGTCAAAATAAACTAAGGAGAAGGGAGGAAAAGATGGTTTATTACCTGAATCATGCATGCAGCTGGCCTGTTCTAAATACGACAATGTCACTATCATTCTCCTGTTTCAAAAGCAGCAGTTGTGAAACCCAGGAGCACTGTTCAATCTAACTTGGTAGATGGTGCATCTGATCCAAAGCTCTTAGACATCTTATCATTTGCTAGAACAGGGTGTGAATCAGGCCTCCTGTTCACATAAATTCATTCTTATTCTAAGTTACTTCATGCCTGAAATGGTGTTGCACTTTCTACAGTATAAAGCTTCTCTGTCTCTAAACCAGCCCTAACCCCAATCTAGTTCTCTGACTGTACTCCTATCCTACTTCTGCTTTATCAGCTAGAAGTACAGCCACAAACAGAGCTCCACATATCCTCCTACACACCATTAAAGCTGGGAGGTCAAAGGAAGAATATACACTGGCTATTGGCTCTTCCCCACAGTAAATCTCTATTTTGCCTTGTCTGTCCCTTCTGTGATACTCCTGTTTACAAGAGCAATGCCTGAGAAATTCAGCATTCTTTTTTTTCCTGCCAAGCATAAATTTGGAAATCTTCCCACCCAGAGACCCCTTCACTTCTTGAGGAATTAGATCTGTCTCCAAAACCCAACTTACCTCTTCCCTTTGGATGACATTGATTCTAGTTTTGATGTAGGGGAAAGCATGCATTGTGGTTAGGATGGTGTTCCTCTTGTATTGCTCACAAAGTTCTCCTCTGGGACGCCCATCCATAGTAAAAGGCGTAGTGTACATGAACCGAGAGATGTTGAAGTTCTTTTCAAAGTAGGTAACTCTGTCCTTCATCTCATACTCATCAAAATAGGGCTCCACAAAAGTGATTTGTATGTATGCCTAAGGAAAGAGGGAAGAACCATTTACAACCCAAGGAATGTGAAAGGAATGGTGCATGTGAAGATTCCCATAGTACACACTGGCTAGCAACAGTCCGGAAAAGCAAAGAGCTGAAAATCCTTCAGGGATCATTTCCTTATTCAGAGCTAACAAAACTTTCATCCAGGAGGGCACAGCTTAACCCTGGGGATCAGGATCAGGGCAGGGATCAGAGATTAGAACTTTTAATTTTTATACTACTGGAAAATAAACGACTAATTTCTATAATTTTCAAGCTACCACACTAAGCCTGTCACAGAGGCTTTAATACCCCTGGACACAGAGACACCAAGTTGGGTGGTTTCTTTTTGTGCCTTCATGTTTGAGCATAAAAGTTGCAACGAGGACCTTCACTCTTCATTTTCTGTGTGACAAAGCACTTAACCCTCTTGGCAGTACTTTCCCTACCTTATTGGGATCCAGCTTGCTTTTGTCTACAGGAGCAGAGTCCTTAATCACTTCCACAGCATCCTCCCCAAAACACTGGCCATAAAATCCCTGGAAAGGAAACAGAATTATCCCCAAATGTTAGTCCTTAATGCAATGCTAATACAATTCTAGGAGAAAGGAGTGACAACCATGAGGATTTCTGGGCTTTGTACGGTCAGTATGCTGCTCCAAAACCCACATCTGGACAGGGTAAGGCATCTTCTGACAAAGATCACTGTGAGGTGCTCAGACAATCACAGAACTTGAGGTAAAACAATCAGGAACAAAGCAATTCTATAAAAAAAGCTGAAAGGATACCAAAGCAAGTATCTGGCATGATCAAAATCACTCAATGTATTACAGGCCTGGTTGTAAGAGACACAGCCTCAATAAAAAAGGATTGCTTAGATCATTATGCTTTAAAAAGGGATACTGTGGAATGGATATGCACTAAGGAAATTATCTGTGGTACAAATCAATGTCTTACTGACTTTTTTATATAGCAATAATAATATTAGGACTGTGTGGGTTCATTGAAAAGTATAATATACCATTTGAGATCCTGTTAACATAATGTTTTTCCTTACCTCTAACCTGTGAGAGATCTCAGGGAGTTTTGTAATTGCAGGCTCCTTATAAACAAATTCCTGTTCATCCAAGTCCCCAAATTTGGATCCATAGAAACCAACACGGAAATAAGTTCCAAACATTCGTTTTTGACCCTAATTGACAAAAAGAAGAGGAAATTTACAATTGCTTTATGTGGACATTGTAGTATTTGGATGCCTTTTTTTTTTCCCAACTGATGTATAAGAAAATCCACTAGCCCTACATTTTCCCCATTTCAAAACCACTTCCATATATCATCAGTGCTTATAGATGAGATGCACAGGAGAGAAAGCATACAAACTGAGGGGACATTTGACTGCAATCTAGCTTAAAATTTAAGCTGACCATGAAGGAGGTTTCACAAAACAAAATACCTTATTATTTTTAATTCCTTTGAATACGTATAATAATAAAGGAATTCCTTTAATTCCTTTAATACAAAATTTAAATTTTGCAATGAAAATTGATAAGAATTTGAAACTGACTAGGCTCAGCAATAAGGTTCTTCTGAAGAAAGAGAAGGGACAGTATGAGTGCTGAGAATTTAGACAGGTTTTCTTATTTCTCCTGTTTTATAACTGAAAACACAAGTGAATTGACAATAAAGTTATTTTTGTTAAACAGATGTGGCCAGGTGGACACAGACATATTCAGGTATACCCATTTTATATTCATCTCTGCTTTTTTGTATGGAGAGCCTTTTTACACTGTAGGCTACGTAGGCAGACCAAAACAGATGGAAGCTTTTGTCTGAAAAAGGAAACTTTTCAGTTTGAAAAGGAACTATTTAAAATTCTGGTGGGTTGATCATGGCAGGATGCCAGGTACCCACCAAAACCACTTGTTTTATCCCTCCCTGCAACTGGACAGGAGAGAGGCAGTGAATGGTTCATGAGTTGCCATAAGTATAGGGAGTGATCATAAATTGGTTACCATCATGGGCAAAACACAATGGACTTGGGAAAACTAATTTATTACCAGTCAAACTCAGAACAGGATAACAAGAAGTAAAACACATTTTAAAAACACCTTTTCCCCTTTCTCCTTAGTCTCTACATCTTCTCTCCCAGTGGTGCAGGGAGATGGGAAATGGGAGTATGGTCATCTCATCACTGCTCAGGAATAGGAGCCCTTCCCCTGCTCCAGCCTGTGGTTCCTCCCTGCTCTAGTGTGAGCTTCACATGGGGTCACAGCCTTCTTTCAGGCATCCACCTGCTCTGGCATGGGGTTCTGCATGGGCTGTGCATGGATCTCTGCTCCCCCATGGATCTCCATTAGCTGCAGGGCACAGTTGCCTCACCATGGGCTGCACCAGGGGTTGCAGGGGAATCTCTGCTCTGGTGCCTGGAGCACCTCCTGCCCCTCCTTCTCCACTGATCTTTGTGTCTGCAGAGCTGCTGCTCTCACTTATTTTCCACTTGTCTCTCCTCTGAGCACAATTACATTTGGCCAGTAACTTTTTTCCCTTTTTAAATACATTATCCCAGAGGTGCTGCCACTGTCACTGATGGGCTCAGTGTCAGCCAGCCGTGGCCAGCAGCTGGCATTGGCTCTGTTGGACATGGATAAAGTTTCCAGCAGCTTCTCATTGACATCACCCTTTTAACTCTCCCCCCACCACTATCAAAACCTGGCCACACAACCCCAATGCACATAAGAACCATTTTATTAACACCAGTCTTAAACAAACAGTGCAACCCAGCAATGTGTCCTGACAGCAGTGCCTTGCCTCACAAGTACCTTATTAATAATGCTGTCAAAGGCCTTCTGTAGCTTGCTGTGTGTCAGGGTAAGCTTCCTGAAGTCTCGATGTGCTTCCAGTATGGGGATGACGATTTTGTACACTTCATTCACAGTNAAAGAAAGATAGAGAAAGAAAATAAATGAGTCTTCATGTACTCTGAGAAGAAACTATATCTCCATCAATGGCTTGGCTGGATTTATGGGACTCATCAGTTAATCTGCTATGTTGCTTGTTTCCGTGTTCTGAAAACTAGTAATATTAAATGGGCAGCTCTGAACAGCAAACAATGAACTGGATGTAATTTGGATCTCTGATCTGTTGGGCTCTTAGGCCCAAATTCCTGTGTAAAGCCCTGCATTCTGCCTCAGGACTACAAGAACTAGAAATGCAGGTTAGCAGCAGGAAATGGATTTGTCTGTCACGTATGGTTCAGGGCAACCAGAGCTGTGCCTGGACAAAGGGACCCAAGTGACATCTTTAGAGATGCTAAATCACAAGTTCTTACACAGCAAGTGCAGATTATGAGGCCTGTGGTTGTATGCTGTGTAAAAAGTATAGGAGTAACTCTCACATGCCTCCTAAAACATATACTTCATGCAAGACCTTTTCCTTAAATGTCCTATCCCATGACAATACTAACTGAAAGTCTTGGTTCCTGCCTGAGACAATAATTTTCTGTTGATGTTGCCCGTGGTCTGCACAGCAGAGGTGGGTATGTGGCTGAGCTAGGCTGAAAAAGCCTAGGTTAATCCATCTGACTGAAGCAGTACCTGGACTGCCAAAAACGTGTCCTCTTGTTATTTGGAATGTGGCAGGTCTGTGATGCCTGGTTTAGCAGGAAACAAAGCTGTGGGTCTGGCTTAGGGAGCCCACCATCCATTCCCTCCTGGTGATTCTGGTCCTCACTCACCGTGCTGAAGAGCTCTGCAGCTTGTTCCAGCAGCCCCACCAGTCCACTTTCTGAGAAATACCTCCCAGAACATATGCCATCTTCATCTGGAGACAAAACATCGTCTGAAACAGCAGACTCCTCCAGCACATTGGATGAAATGTTCTAAAATACATCAGAGCACAGAAATCAAAAGCCTAAATCAACTGTACATCACAAAGGTTGAGGAAGAAATAATTTCAACATATTTACATGATGGGAAGAGGAATGAGTTTTTTCAGGTGCAATCAGGGGACACATGGTTACATTATTTTTTAGAAGTGAAAGCAACATCATAAATCTCCCTAGATGGCAGATCAGGAGTTTTGCTTCAAGAATCATGAATTTTCTTTCTAGCCTCAGGTTTAAAATGCAGTCTCCTGTAGGTGTCAAACTGGCTCTGCTCTGGTGGCTGGATTTCCATGGAGCTGCAGTGAGCTCAATCCCTAATACTTCTAGGGTCACAAGCAGTGTGCCCTTCCTAGTGCTGGCACTTGGGGGTGGGAAATGCCAAACTGCACTCCAGATCTTCTGCCACCTGCTTGAATAAATTGAACTTTCAGGTTTTTATTCACCTTTTCCAAGCAGGGGAGAAGTAGGACACAGATAATATTGCTCTAAAAACCACAATAATTGATTGCTTCTTCTTGGTGCATCCTCTGCCATACTACACTTTAATCCTGCAGAATTTACTCAGTTTCTTATTAATGTTATGGACCTCATTGTGCATTTAAATAAACCTAGATGAAGTCACTCTTTTGAGATTCTAGACCATGAAATAACATATCTACAGTTCTTCAGGACTTCTTTGAATAAATGGCACTGGGTGGCATTAACATTAAATATTTTATAATATATAGAAACACGTGCAAAATAACAGCAAAATATGTGTACATATAGCAGGGGACTGGCATATGTAACTTTCAGCAGCAGCAGAAAGGCTAAGCTTCGATCTTCTATTAATTAAAAGGAGTTAAATTAGTGTCATAGTGTCTCATTTCAGCAGAAACTGGCAACGACAATCTGTCTGAGTGCAGGATGGATGCCAGCTGGCTAGCTAGCTAAGTCCTTAAAGACATCTTTATAAAATAGCACAGACACTGAGGGCTGCTACTATTGATCAGATTTCAGATAAAGAATTGGCACCGCACACCACCAGCAGCATTGGGCTTTCCCCCTGGGTTTTATGGATGTATTCATTTCTCCATGGGTGAAATTTACTCCAGCCATGCTGCCATCACACTGCCTGGTCTGCACATCACATCAGTGCCACTGAAAGGGTGAGAACAGCCCCAGAACAGCATTCACAGGAATTAAGCATACATCTGAATTTTGGCCAGAGGAAGAGCTACAGCACATTTAGCACACCTATGCTACTTTTTACCCATCAGTCTCATTGAGAGTGACTTCAACCAGATTTAGGCTCACTGGCACATACCTGCAGAAACTCACAAGCCATGCAGATTAATTTCTGGTTTTCATTTTCTGTAACAGTAGCCATTAAGGACTGTTTTCATGTGATTCTGGTGGCTTTTTTTTTTTTTTTTAATTAAATTTTTATTTTCCTTTTGTAGCAGAGAGAAGAGAGTCTAAAGGAGTGGTTTACATACAAAAGTAATGAGAAAGTCATGGACACCAATTATCCCTTCTCCACCTTTAAGCCTCTAATAACTAATGTCAGCAATGTATTTCCATGTTTTACAGTCCATGCACTCTAGGAGAAGAGAGCCATACTCCTGGGGATTGCATGATCTTTTGGACATGCCTCACCCAACTCTGGCCTTGATCTACCTTCCATACTGAAGAATTTTACATATCCCTTGTATAATAAAGGAAATACATAAATCACCACTTATTCTATCAGCAGCTACATTGAATTTCACAAGCCTACTTTTCATTAAGGAAAATAAATACTTTTGTAAACTCAAAAATCCCTGTGATCCCCAGCCCTTTACACCATGTTAAATAAGGCCAGGGTAGCCTTCAATCCAGATGCCCAAACAGCCCAGGCAAATTAGGCTGCTGCTGAGCCATGTACCTCAGCAGGTAGGCACACACCCCAAGTTCTTCCCTGTGTTAATACAAGGGGGTTTAAAATCAGTCCCTATGCCCTTCATACTCTCACTAATTCTGCTTTGCTGCTTTACTGTGAAGGGGATTTAGTGTAAATATTAATTAAGCTCAAAGGGAATTCCACTGAAAGTGACCCCACTGATTATGAGGGATAGTTTTGATTGCATAGAGGGAAGGATTTTGTCTGGAACAGTATAAGGAAAGGTATTACTCTACTGACAGTCAGTTTTCTGGATACTAACAGACTCACTGCAAAAGATCAAATTAAGAACTGATTTGATCCTTTGCTGACTCATTTTACTAATCTGTAAAAAGGAGATAATACTTCTGCTCATCCAGAATAATATTTTTATTCACATTATCATCACCCTCAATTCCACAACTAAATGCATATCACCAATATTAGTTGATATCATATCTGAGCCAAATGAAGAAATGATCACAGAAAGAGTCAGCGAGAGAGACCTGTAACTACAGGTAAAGCCAAGCCAGTCTGCATAGTATTTCCCTCTTTTAACAAGGTCATCTGAATAAGATCTTCACAGGTGCTACAAAAACATAAACCTTTTTGTAAAGAATGAGAAACCTTTTCTGGAAAGCCCATGTAAAAATGCAAAGGGCTATTATAGTTAATTACTGTTATTGAGCAAACTGAAATTCAAAATTGTGCTGTCAGATAAAGGGTTGTGTAACTGGGTTCCCGTCATTAGGGCATTTTATTACCTCTCTCCTATGGGGCAACTGTTTCTTTGGCAAACACATATTTACACAAGCATTTTGATGAGAGAAACTGATTTGCTGCTTTTAAACTCCTAGGTTTTTGCTTGCCTGGTGTCTTGTACAATAGACTTCAACTCTCGAACATAAATGAAAACATATCCCTTTATAGCAATCTGCATAATCTAGAAGCAATGGAGGGAGGAATTGCATCAGAATCAAGTGTGTGAGTTTACAAGCACTCAGGGCAGCCTGGGACCAAGATGACATTGGGGAGGGAATGCAGATATCACTTATATCCAAATGATGCTAGTATCAAACAAATAGAGAGAAAAAAAGTAAACAGAAGCAATGCATGGAAGTTAGAAGTCTGAAGGTACACCAAACTGATAAGGGATGCAAAATGGCAGAAGTATAGATCCATAGCCAGAAGTAAGTATAAATCCATAGCCAGAAGTTTAGCCATTAAAAAGAGCATATACAGCTACCTTGATATTAAAGAAAGTCAAGAATGAACTCTTGTCCATCACCTAACTGCTAAGGTGGAACTGCAAATACTAATGCCCAAAAAACTAAATTCATTGCAAAATGCTAATGGCTCAATCATGTTCACATTTACTATTTTGAAGGGGAAAAAAACCCCAGGTGGAATGGTTATACCAAAGGACGATGAATGCACGAAGTATTAGTGTTAGGTATTTCAAATTCACTTTGAAAATAAAATGTGGTCCACAGCAGATCAAAAAAGCTAAGCAAAAGTGCATTCAAGCAGTGAATCCTGAGCTGCCACATGTTTTAGAAAACTGGGGAAGTTCCAGAAGATGAAATATGCTTTGGGCATCATCTATTTCTTCAAGGTGTAAAAAGTGAGCAGATGGTGGTAGGTTTATCAGACTGCACCGGGACAAAAAGATGGAAATTATGATACAAAATGATTAAAGAAAGCCTTAAAGTTATTGTACTTAGCCTGAATTGATGCCAGACTACACAAGTCTGATACTTTCTAAAAAGGGGGATTACAAACTAATAAAGGTAATAATGTCTAAACAGTAGATGCCTATATGACATCTAAGGTGATCCTATAGAATATTTCCACTAATTGGTTGAAATGATTTATAATTTACTTTAATCTTTGCAGCCAACAATTTACTGGTTTCAGAGAATAATGATAAAAGAGAGATTATCAACACATGGCAATAAATGAAGGGTTTGGCCATTTTTATTTTTAATACTGTGGAGAAAAGAAGCACTAAAAAAATCGAATTTGCATATGAAGTCAGTTCAGGTAAGGGTATCCAAAACTGCATGATCTGATAAACTAAATGTACATATTTAAAAATGTCTAACTTTAACCACAAATACTTATGCTTTCATCGATGATGTAGAAAAGTAAGGTGAAAAATGAAATGCAAGAAAACTGTCTGGAAAAATCAGTTTATTACTGAGCAAGGAGCTCAACAATGCCAAAAGAACCAGTGGAGCCTTCAGAGAGAGATAATGTGAGTGCTATGGCTCATGCTGAAAGAACTTATGGGATATTTTTACTTGATTTGGATATACTGGATATATTGTGCTACTCATCAATCAAAAGGGTTTGGTTAGTAACTTGGGGGCAGTCAAAGGACTGGAGAACACGCCTGAGAGAACTGAGCAGCTCCAATTATCTAGATTATGAGAGAGAAGTTTGAAAGATGCATCTGTCACAGTTGATAAGTAACAGCCCTAGAAAAAGCGTGAGATAATAGAGGGGTTCCACTTAGCAAAGAAGAGATTACAGTATATCAAAGTGCTGGAAATAGAAGCTGGAGACTGCCATTGTAACACCCGCCCCATACAGGCACCTCTGCTTTGCTGAGCACAAGAGCAAACACACACAAGCAGAACTGCCTCACACCTTCAGAGCCTTTTACCTGGAAGCTGACACTGCCCACAGGGAGATAGTTCCTATCCTCCAGCATGCTCAGGTACTCTGCCACCAGTGCTGCAGCGTGCACCAGGCACATGGCTGCCTCTGTGTAGCACTTCCTCTTGGTGTGCTTCTCTGCCATGTTCTGCAGCCAAGTCAGCCTCAGGTCTGGAGAGGTCTGGTACCCTTTTGCAATCCTGAAAACACAGGCCAGAAAGCAGGTGTGAATGACCACTTCTCAAATAACAAAAATACATTTATAATTCTTCCCTTGGGTTGAACAGAAGAATACATCTCTGTCTTTATTCTATATGATTCATTAAACAGAAAGTAAAATAAATGGTTAGGCAGAAGACTACAGGAGACAAAGGGGCTGTGAGGAAAGTAAAACTGCTGCATCCAAGATCTTCAGTGTTCCTGACTCTCATCCTTGCCCAAATCTATGTCCACCTCCCAGAGGCTGCACTGCAATCGTCTCACTGCTGCAGACTGTGACAGACCAGCTCTGCTAAAGAGGGAATGTGCACAAACAGAACAGATGGAGAGGTTGTCACAGCTTGCCCCTAAAATGCATAGTTCAGCTCACCTCACTGCAGAATTTTCTCAGTAGAAATTCTAAATGGATTCACCTGTACATGAGGTCCATCAGCATCTCTGGATCTTCCTGAAATTCCCTCATTTTCACCGTATCTGACAGGATGCTGTTCAGATTACACAGTAGCTCCTCGACCTGAAGCAATGCAAAGATCAATGTGCAATTCTCAGATGTTTATTTTTTCCTTCTGGAAGAACAACAGCACCTGCACCATATGATGCTACTCTCTTTAAGCCTCTTTTACCCAAGAAAATGTCAGGATGTTTTCTTCAGCTCTATGCAATGCAGCATGGACTGCTGACATAGCAAATCTTACACACACACACATACACATTTTAATTAATCAAAATGAGCTGAAATCCTTTGATCTATTTATTTCTGAATGAAAAAAAATCAAATATGCTAATGGAGTTCAGCCTTAGTTGATCTTTGATCTGAAACCAGATGTTTCTGTAAGTCTTCAGCACAAAGTCTTCAGCACAACCTGAGTTACTCTAAGAATTTTAAGAAAGTATTTGACAGTTGTCTGAAATGTTTTTCATTATTGCTGATAATGAATAATGTTGGCAAAGAGAGAGATGTTTCCCAGATGGTATTTGTCTGAAAAGGTAATGAATCAAATTCCATTTTGGGAAACTCTTAGAGGGCATAGTTCCTGCTGGGAACTAGGAGAAAGCTGTACTCAAAACCAAGAGATGATTCTCCTGTAATGTGATTTCAGGGGAAATTCTTAAGAGTTTATTTTGTGGAATAGTATCTTCCCCGCTTATTGTTGTGCTAGACATAAACTCATACAATAACCTCTTCATCCTTATTTTCGTTGCTTCTCCTGATAAAAATGCCACAGATGCCATAAAAGATTTAACCTGAATGGGAAATGGTGTTGCCTGCATGTCTTTGTCTTCCTCTGCATAGGCCAGGATGGTTCTCAAGGATCGCCGAAGGAATTCCTCATTAAACTCAGGTGATTTTCCAACCAGGGAAGCCAGTGACATGGTCACCTGCATCTTCACTCTTGAAAAATTCTTCCAGAAGAAAAAGACAAAACCATGACAGAGTGATGGCTGCACTGCAGTTCACATATCTACCTCCTCTGTGAAGCAAACTCCCCTTCACCCGCCCAGACTGAGTGCAGTAGACTCACTGCTCACACCACCGGCCTCTGGTGCATTAAACCTAATCATGTTTTACCCACTTAAGCCAAAGATCCCGAATTACAAAAGTACATGTCTGTATTTTGGTGCTAGAATGTTCCTCAAAATATGCATGCTTGCTTGGGACAGGGGAAAGCCAGAAGCACCCCCTTTCCCCCTTTGCACAGGCCAGTGGGCGTGTGGATCAGACCACACACAAGAATAGATGAGGCAGAATGACTGGAAAAACATTCTGGAAACATGTCTGGGAAGCAAAAGGCCTCTGAGAGCTTCAGCTGGTGATGCACTACACTCTGATGATCATGGTGTGTCTGCAGTACATTTTCCTTCTCCAGAGCTTTATTTACATATTCAAGACTTTTAAAGTAATAACTAGTGAAGGAAATTCTGTGCAAGATCAGATGCTATCCAAAATTCTAATGCATATCCTTTTGTGCTAGAACATTATTAATCTACATGCATAATGTATGTCTTTTGCTCCACGTGTGTGGTAAAAATCAGAGCCTAGTCCTAAGACCAAGGAGCTGGTGAAGAATTCCCATTAATACAAATATACAGGAGTCCTACTGTGGTTGCAATTGCATTAGAATAGAACTGGACTGAGTAGTTCTGACGCAGAAATAAAAGAAAAAAGACATAATGAAGAGTATTGTTTATACATTGTATAGTCTTTGCTGTCAGAGGCCTAATGCTGCTCTGTTTGAAGCTGCATGTACAGATATTGCAGGACCAGTCACGTTTCCTGAATCAAAGAAATTAGCAATAATTAAAGCTACTTTCCCCCTACACTTCTAGCACTTCTCTTGGCTCAAATGTGTGAAACAGCAGACCAGGTGACTGCAGATGCATTCCACCTGCTGCTGCAACTGCAGTCTTTGTTTCAATTGATCACAAAAAAAGGTGGCACAAAATATACTGCTGCTCTCAAAATCTTACACTGGTAGAGCTGAAGCTGTATCTCATGAGGAGGTAAAGAGTGGCACAGGCTTGAGTCCGTGTAATATCTATGCTGCTGCTGCAGTGGTGGAGAACTCTTTGACACAGGTCAGCACACTGTTCAACCTCCTCTTCAAACAGCAGATCTCCAAACTAAAGGAAGGAGAAGAAGGCATTTATTACTCTCATTTCTACTGTCATTACAACATCATTACCTTAGTGCCAGGTTTCAGAAAAGTCACAGGGTTCAGAAAAAGCCTGAAGTTTTCAAAAAGTATATTTTATGCTTCTTTTTATTCAGGCTTCTGATTCCTGTGGTGCTGTAGATTCCATTTTTAAGATTTCCTACAGGAAAGAAGGGTTTGAAAATAGCCTTTGTGTTTTTAAAAAAAGACAAAGAGATAGAACAAACTCAGAGTATGGTGGTTCCAGGAGTTTTTGAAAATGTCAAATATTGCAAAATTCACAGAAGCACGGAGATTTGCACTTTTCAGAATTCACAATGATTCATGAAACGTGCAATTATTTCCTTAAGTATGTGGAGCAATTTTTAGCTCTTTGCACCAACACCCTACCCCTCCCCAGGCCTCCAACATGTTCTTCCTCCTGTGGTGTGTCACAAAACTTCCACTGCCAAGCTTTCTGCCATACCCTCCTTTACAGTGTCTTCACAATGCACAGAGTAGGCAATAAACTCAGGGGGCAGGATGTCTGTCCACACAAACTCCCAGCAGAGACAGCACAGATGCACCAGTGCCATAGGTACACACAGCACTGATAAAGGTGTGTGAGTGAACACAAGGTATTGTTTCCAATTTGCAGACCCATTTCCCAGCATTTCTTCCGCCCATTATCTCACTGTTTTGTGTTTAATTTATATTACAGGCCTGCTGGCACCGGGTTTTGTCACTTTTATTTGTGAAATAACATCTATATGCCTACAGTATAATAGAAATAATTGGAATGATTGCTTAATGAAATACAGAATCGAGTCAGCTTAACTCCAAGATCTATTTCAATGAGAATAACAATTGCTTCACAAAATTCATTACTGTAATTGGAAGTTAGCTTTTAAAGATAAAGTAAAATGAAAACATAATTATTAGTTTCATAAGTATTCAGATATCTACCCTATAATTAGGCTTTGTCAGCCAATCTGCATTTAAGAGCACACAGGCATTAACTGGACAGGAGTATCCTGTTTCTTATTTGTATTTTAGAATAGTTTAGGGAAAATAAACATTTCATGGATTCTTCCTTAGTGGAGCTGCTTTTCTTGGTAGGAAAATGAATCTTAAAAAGATTTTAGAATCCTTATGAAGCACCCAACCCATTATGACCTCTATTATTAAAAAAAAAAATGACTTTGGGTTAATTTCTGTCCTCATATATATTTTGAGGTTTGTGGGCTTTTTTTTTGTTTTGTTAGGTTTTGTTGTTGTTGTTGTTGTCTCTGATCTGGAGTTTTTTTATTGGTGATACAGAAGTGGAAGAGAGATGAGGATTTGGCTTAGTTTTCAGGCAGAGCAAAGATGAAAACTGTCAATGTCTTAAAATCTACTTAGAATTTCGAAACCTGCCTTAGAAATAGAGACCTAGAATGATGCCCTCAATGTCTCATGAGTTTTGATTTCTCTGCTGCCCATCTGATTGGAAACTAGTCCTGCTGATATAATAATTTAAATTTGACTTTATGGAGTTCTTGTGCAGTTCCTGGCATTAAGATTCCCAATTAAAATCAGAATGTACTAGAAATAAAGCGTGTGGAATTGCTTACCTTTTTATTAGTAAATATTATATGTTTAAGAGTAGACTGCTAAACCCACAAGATAATTCAGATTTAATTATTCCATCTTGTGTGGCCAGTGAATTAACCTCACAACAGATGTAGAAATCCTGCAACAACCCTACAGATACTAATTTGTATTTACAAGTGCAAAATATGCTTAATAAATGTCAAAGAAAAGTGAATGCACACAGCTCTGCTCTAGAAATGCTGTTCTATTAATTTGATTGGAAGCATGAAAACAAAAGTGTAACAAGAGCATACCTTGGCAATGAGTGCTCTCAGTGTGGCAAAGCAATGAGTCAGGTAAGTGGTGCTCTGATCATAGCCAAGAGAATTTACCAGGACCTTCAAAACCCCTCCCAAGAGATTATCTCTGCATTCTGCTGCAAAGCTCGCCTACATAGGAAGGAGAAAAACAATAACTGTATGAGGTAATTCAGCAATGAAGTGGCACACAGGAATTGAAGTTCTGCTCTCCAGCCCATGAGACATCCTGGAGTTTTGTATTTCTTCATTTTTAACATCTGCTTCAGAGAAACTTCAAAGCACTTTTGTCGTTACCAAGAAGACAGAGGGGAAAATGTCCCAAACGTTTTCCAAGCTCCAAAGACTCTCCAAAGCATTTTTAAGGTCAGCAAGTTTCTGCAGTGATTTTTAAGCTCCGTTTCTGTTCTTTCCAATCCTTCATGTACACTTTGGGTTAGGAACTGAGCCTGTGGTGGGCAAGCACCACCCTTTCCCTTGTGTCCTTGATATCCTGAGCATCTGGGCTAAATAAACATACTGGTATGTTCTGATTCAAACCCCCAACCAAAACAGTGGGGAGACTAGTTGCTATGAGAGATGTCATATGAAAAAAATGTCCAGTACAATAAAAGTCTAGCAGATAAATGCTTTCCTACTAACAGGTTTTCAAGCATGAAGTTTTCTCCTTTCTACCTATGATTTTTTTTTTTTCTATTCAAGACTACGTAAGTTTACAGAAGATCTCAAAATATGTTGCACTGTCTAAGTAACAAAAAAAGAAAAATTAATGTTGCTCCCACTGGCTTATGAGGGAGCAGGGATTGGTACTAAGCCACCTCTATTATTTCTCACCTGAATGATGTTCTCTTGCATATCAAGAATGATCAGGTTAGCTTCAGTTGCCAGGTTTCCACTGATCAGAGCTTCTTGGTCTAGCTCAGCTTTAGTCCTGCAAAAAGGACTTCTAATTAAAGCAAGCAGAGGATATCCCAAGAGTTAGATGACCTGCTGTTTAAACAAAGCCAGAACACAAATGCATACCATTCCAAATTATCCCATAAGACCCAACAATGACAATGATGTTCTTAAAAACTATGGAGTGAAATTAGGAAAACTTCTATAGTAGAAGAGCAGTCACAAAGGGGACTTTTGAAAACTAGGCCTCTAGACAGTTCAGATAGATGCTTTTCTTCCTTAACAGTCATCTGCATAATGGCTATTTAATGTCATGTTCACTTCAGTAAACTATGTTCGTGTTCAGTAAACTACACTGTAATTTCTGAATGCATTGCCTGTAGCAGGACACGAAACTCTTAAATGGAATAATGGATAACTGATCTGACAATTCCATTAAAAAATAGTAAAAATAGTAGACTAGCCCAAAGCAGAAATTGCTTCAGTGCCATAGAGGTATTGTTTAATGTAGGAAATTTAAAATGTTGATTCCTGAGACTGTTGACAAGAAAAGAGAGCAGGTTCATAAAGTAGTGTCCCAGGCCATGTAAGAGAGAACTAAAATATTGATAAAAGACAGGAGATAGTGGGAAGGCAACACATGATACCTTCCTAGCTGGCACTTAAGGACAAGGTCTGGAATGCAGTTCCTCTGCAGCTGAATAAGCATAGGAGCAGCTACTAACAAAACTGCTTTTTCACACATCCCTTCTATGCCAGAAACACAAAGAAGCATTTTTTTTTTTTTCTAAGATGCTCAAAAAGGTGCTGTTGCCTGGCTAGAAGCTGCTCTCCAGAGCTTGAGATTAGATCCTGTGACTTTGGCCAAAGTTCCTCAGGTGCATTTCTGTGGCTGGAGCAACACCCTTACAATCACCATTCTGAGTGGCTTCAAAACATGCAGCTGCTCTGCTACATTCATTTACCCAAAAATAAAACCAGAGGAGCAAAGAGCCATCCTTTAGTGCACAAACAGAGAATTCTGAGGGCTGAGGCTAAGAAAGGAAATCAGGGAAGTCATATGTTTATTAACTACAATGACTCAAAGCAACAAAAACCAGAAGGGACTGCTGAAACTTTAATGCCATAATAAGGGCAGAAATACCTGTAAGAGTAAGAACTGAACAAATTTAGTGAACTTTACAGGCTTTTGGATCATTTCCACTGAGCTTTCTACATTAACCATGTTGACTGGATCTTCTCTGACATAACTGCTGCTACAATCCCAAAGCATTATCTTCCCTGACTCCTGCTAAGAGAGCTTCTCTATATTAACATAGCATGTCAAACCTAGCTTAGCTGATTTAATGTGGCAAAACATATACCACAGTATATGCTGAGGAGCCAAGAGCAACACCAAAATAATTGTAGCAGGCCTCTGTGGTGTATTTGATATGATTCTATCACTAATGTTTGCCAAACTGTTAATAAGAAGGAAAAGAAAGTGTAGATAGCTATTTTAAATTCTCCTTCTAGTACTTGTAACCTCTTTATTGTGTCATAGCAACAGCTGGATATTTCTGCCACATAAACATTTTCTTTTTCTCTCTCTTTGACAAAAGAGGGAAAGGATTGAAACTACTGATTCTGTAATAAAACATCCTAGGAGCAAGAACAAAACATAAAACCCCCAAGCAGCTTGGTTCTAAAAAAAGCAATATGCATTAATTAAATTACTTACTTGTCTTGTCTCTCATTTGCCTGCCGCCACTGCGTCTGCTCCTTTCTCCAGCGCAGATTTTCATTTACCCCTGCTGACCTGTCATTCCCTAGGAGTGCAACATGTGTCAGAGAGATTAAAACAAAAGGGGACACCTCTCAGCTCACCAAAAAGGAGATATATTTCTGTAGCAATCTGTCAGAACTAAAACCATTCAAGTTACAGGTTCAGTGCTCTAGTAAAAAGACTCATAATTTTTTTTTTAACTTAGAATTTTTAGAGCATTAACTTGCTAAATGTCTTCAAAACCTACAAACCTAACCTTCCATTTATTAAATGGAATGGATCTTCCATTTATTAAGTGAAGCAACCTTTTTTGCTATGAACAATTTGTTTCTAGTGATAGTTTTGATACCATTTCTTGGTTCTTGATTAGACACTAACATAATATTTTAGAACATTTTGAAACTTCTTTCTTGGCTTCTTATTCTTCACATGAGAAGAGCTCAGTCCTAGCTACACCTTGGATTCTTGAAACCTAATGATACTTTCATCCATGCAAAACCACAAATGGTCTGCAAAGGGTGAAAAGGGGGTGAAATGGACAAGGATGAAAATGGGTAGTGTGAACAAACCCAACAAACTCATTTATGGCTACAGCCACTTGAGTTCCTCTCAAAAGGCACGAAGGGACAAGGGCATGAAGTACCAGCTGGTATTCTGCAGCGCTTCATCATTTCTCCTCTGGCTCCTTCTCCTCTCAGCAAAGCCTCTTCTAATCGAGCTTTCACATCTCGTGACTTCTGGAGTGCTTGGGTGCTAACTTTGTCTGAGCTCTGCTTGCCCTGGAAGTAAAGTTAAAAGCAATCAACACCAATGCCCCCATTTTTGATCATGAGACCAAATTACATCTCCAGAATGAGATACAACAGGAGAGACCTGTAGAGGGGGCAGAAAGCAACGCATATGATTGATTAATACATAAAGTCTAGCAAAAAATGTTGCAAATGAGGAAGGAGGTACAATGTGTACTGCTAATAAAAACAAAGATGTAGTTCAGTACTACAGAGAAAGAAATTAAAGTACAGAGAGAAGGTTATTTGGTCCACTTCAGACAGACCCTCTCAGAGAGAAGAGTGCTGACTTCAAGTCCCTGCTCTTTAATAGTCATCCTTAGTGCCCTGTCCAACACTTACAGCAGCTGTTGGTATAATTCCCTCAAGTACCCAGATAAAAGAAAATAATTAAACTACTTAGAACACCATCATAGGACTTCCTCAAAAGTTTCAGCAGCATTTTACTTGAAGGCTGTTGTCAGTTATTTTATCTGAACTAATTTGTCTAGATTAGGTAAGTGCTAATTTAACCATTGTCAATGACTAATTTCCCCTGGACAGCTGGAATTTAAGGAAACACACTGATCTAAACCAGGACAACAAAACCATGCCTTGTTTCACCTACCTTATACTCAAAGCATGAAACACAAATGAAGAGGAGGTCTAAAATCCTGTTCAGCTGCATGGATGGAAGGTCTGCAACCCATTTCTGTATTAGTTTCTGATCAGCATTTTTCATGATCCAGAGGAAACAGATCAAAAGGTTTCGAGTAGTATCAGGACCTAATGTGGCACTCTGTCTGTAGGGCTAGAAACACATAAAATAAATGTCAATTGAAAGAAGAAAAAGGAGAAGAAGGTCACTTGGGTGAAGAAATCTTATTCAAATTTCATTGGAATTGAATCTCAGGACTGGACTTCAGTAAATTTGACCTCTTCCAGGTGATAGTTATAGTAATTTTGACTGTATGTGTAATTAGCAAAAGAACCAGTTGAATGCAAATGAAAGACTAAGTAAGAGAAGCTATATGCTTGTATAATAATTTCCTTATAAAAATGTAGAAAAAGATTCTGTAACCATTTGCTTTCCTCCTGCCATGCAGTTGTGTCAGCCAAACTGCATAGAAGGTGGTAAAAAAAAAAAAAAAAAGTATATACACATATATATATACACACACATACACACACACACACACACACATATATATATGAGGAAAGACCATACATAGAGGAAAAAAAAGCATCTGAATCCTAGATCCATGGATTCAGGTAAGACTGGAACTGTGGGGCTGCCACAGTGGCATTTGCTGATCTGGAAATATGTCTAGGTTTGGTGTGGAAATGGCAATAGGCATGTGGGAGAAAAAAGGTGAACAATGTATGGTAAAATAGCAATTAAATAACTAGAAGAGAATAGGAGAAGATGACAGAAGGATTATGAGGGATCCCTTGGGGTCCCTTTGGAGGAAACAAAAAAGCAGTTTCTCATGACTGTAGCTATTAGTGGCAAGAAAGAATAAAAGGAGAAAGAAAAGGAAGATGGAAACAGATAGAACTGGCAGAGCAGTGAACACACCAGTGACACCAGAGGCATTCCAGAGTTCCTGATGTTGAATTGACTGCCTGCAATGGCAATGGCCACGTTTTGGTTGATTGCACCTGAAGACTCTTGCTCTTCCTCTGGGTTTCCTGTGCGTCCCTTTCCGCTGCGGATATCTGAAACTGAATTTGAAATATTCCATTGGAACTTCAGGAGCAATCCAGTTACTTCTGCTCACATCTCACAGTTTTGCATCAGTCTGTAACTTAGCAAAATAATTCGCACCTCCATCCCTGAGATTTTTTGTCTGGCTGAGGTACAAAAGCAGTGAAAGAGGCAAAGCATGAGTGAGAGAAATTACAGTCATCTGCGAAGACTGCCAAATTATTCAAATACATAAAATACATAAAATGTGGTAGCAAACATGAGATTATCTCAGAAGTTCAAAGCCAAGCCAGTGCTTTGTAAGATTTGGAACCATCCGGTTCTAGTTCATTTTGGTCAAGAGGATAAGCACAGAAACTAGACATGGATTTGTTAATAATTAACGAAATATGTAAGTCTGGTAAAAGCTGACAGATCCAGTATTGCCTGCTGACTTAAAGACAAATTTTATTTCAGACACATAACTGCTTCTATTCCCTGCTGGTTCTTGACAACAATTTCAGCAAATCAAGTTATTTATACCTAAGTTTGTAAATCTTGTCTGATTCTGAGCATCCATTTTGTGTTTTCCAAGTTCTGTTTTTCAGAGAAGCTGACTGATCAGCTGGACCCCCTGTGTTCAGAATGGGATCACAGCCTCTTGTGACAGATTCTCCAAGGAAGACACTCTAAAACCTAGGCATAATGGTACACCTGGGCTTCTTCATAATAACTCTTTTCATCTATGGCATAAGGATAATACTTAGATTAAAAGAATGGTGTGAGATCTAATTAGCCAATGTATAGTAAATGCTTCCACCTTACCCATTTGAAAGTCATAAGTAACACTTTCCTATTAGTAAGTTTTACATTAAGACATTTAAATGCAAAATATTTTCAGAACCAGTGACAAAAATACACCCTTTGAAGTTTATACATTTAATTAATTAATTTTGGTATTATGTTAATAGCAGTAAAAAAGCAATAGAAAAAGCGAATACAGTCCAATTTCTATAACATGATGTCTGTATCACTAGCAGTATTTTCACTACTGTTAAGTGTATCTAGAGCTAAATATTTCTTGCAGACCTTGCAGGCTTTATTTTGAAGGTCATAAAACCTACACTAAAGAGACATGCAGGTGTACTTACAGATGTATCTCTGGTCTATCACTTCCTCATGAAGTGAGGACACAGAAGTTTTTCCTGTCTGTAAAAATCCAGTTTACTTCTAAGTAAAGAAATATTCAACCTTACTAGACTAATCTCTAACGTTTTATAAATTATTTAGACAAGTCCATCTTAGAAGTTGAAAAATTCAAAGGCAAAAAGGTCTTACTTGTAAAATCATGGAGTTGTGGTAGTGAATCCAAAATGATACCAACCAAAGGGAGGTAAAGAGCTGCAATTTTAATCTTCACCTCCTTTTTGGAGCAACGTGGGTCTAGGTCATGGGAACTCAGCAGGCTAAGGATGGCACTGACAGCTTTTCTTTGCACCTTGCTAATCCTGTTAACACAGAAACCATCTGTGAGTTGCATTCATGGATCATGCACAAACCATTTAGAAATCAAAGATTTAATAAATAGAAAGAAGGTGAAGGAAACAAATAATAAGCACCAATATGCAGTTAATGATCTCTTTCATTCTGAGAAGAGATTCATGTCCCCTGCAAATGATAGATATCTTATATCTCCAAGGCACTTTACCACAATCAAAGAGCACCCAAGCCTTTCAAACTTCCCATAAAAATTCGTTGCGGTAAAGAGAGATGCTTAAGGAAAAGAATCAAACTCTGGCCAAAGTTTAGCTAAACACTTAAGTTCAGACAAAGACAGAGGTGTTTTAGAGGGAAAAGCAACGGAAATTTTGTGTTCTCAATTTGTGTATTCAGCCAACACTACCACCATAAATAGTATATCACAGATAAAACCATGACTGGGTCATTGCTATGTTACAGAGTGACTCACTGAAAAGAGTGGGGGAAGCAGGACTGTCCTGGAGTCAAACTGTGGCCTTGCCAAGAGCAACAATGTGACCTGATCCCGTTTTAAAATCTGCAAATTAGGATACGCACCCCTCGCAGTCTGCGTCCAGTGCTGCGGCCAATTCAGTGAAAAGCAAGCCAGTCAGGAAGTGCTGCTGACGGTATTCAGCTGAGAGGTCAAACATACTTGTGATTTTCTGGTCCTGGAAACTAGAGCAGGAGCTGGAGTTCTACAGAAATATATTAGAAGCGTTAAAGAATGATCACCAAAGCCAATGTTTCTTCAAGAAATCACAGTCACAGTCAATGCAGCTAACACAAAATCTCTACCAGAGGAAAACCACAGACTTTGAAAGAAGGTTGGACATTTTGGAGGAAGACATCTGTGTGTGAAATTAAAAGCATCTGATTTCAAATGAGTTGCTTGCTAGGATGCAATCTCATCCTTTCCATTCTGTGTGAGCAACTCATTTTACACTTTTTGAGATATAAAATTCCTACGCTGTATTCATTAGTTTGGACATGACACAAAGTCAGAATTTTGTCCATTCTTGTTATATTGTTGTAGATCAGCCATTAGCTATCACAGAGCAAGGAAGTGCCTCTACATTAAGAGGGACTTTGGTGTAAGTCTTAGACTCTACTCCCCACTGCAGCTACTGGGTTTTATGAGCCCAAATTTTGCTTTTAATCTGTATTTTTCAGTATTTCTTCCAATATTTCCATCAGTCACCTGGGAATAGTCCCAGAGCCCAAACAGATGAAGTATCAGTATACCACACAGTGGCAGCTATCTTCTGGTATATTGGGTCAAATGAACCCCATGTCTCTTAGCAGCCTCATATTCTGGATCCATATACTTGGGCCCACTCCCACTCAACCTCAAACAAACAGACATTGGCTGTACTATGTTTGTGTGAAATAATGTCAAAGTGCAGGGCACCCAGTTAAGTGAGTTTGGCTTCTCTCAAAAAACATCAGAAGATTTATTCACAAGACCATATTTCTACTGCAAGTCTAACTCAAGCTGGGCAGCACTCCTGCAGACAGATCAAAATTACTGCAAGAATGGTCAGCTACCCCATTAAATCATGCAAAGGCCACAAAAGCCTTATTGATTTGCACAGGTTGCACATTGTAGGTTACTCCTAAAGAAGAAAAGAGGACGTTGCTTGAAGGAAGGATTAATTAAACTGGTGTCAGCCAAACTCTGACTTGCTGGAAATAGTTACAAGAGCTATGTTGATATTTTTTATCCCTGTAAGCAGAAGAGTCAAATTTCTAGCTCTTTGGCACCCAGGATTAATATTAACAATTAGTATTGTGACATCTGACTCTAAGACTTCGATGCTTTCCTTTTAGGACTGGGAGATACTTCAGGAAAATATTATCTACTATTACAAGCCTGTGACAACCCTTATTAAGGTATGAGGTGTAGCACATCTTAGCATCCAACTAATTCTTTGGCAATGACATTCAAAAAAGAAACCACGAATTTTAACTGCTTCATTACTCAGACTGTTTTTGAACCTCCCATAATTTTTTGTTTCAATTCCATCCCCTTGCCTCCAAGCATTGTGGCAATTATGGAGCATTGCACTGAAATGCTTCAACCCAGTCCTGACCTCTGCAAGATCATTGAGGTAGAAAACAGACATGTGAGCATCCTTCAATAGGGGGTTTTCCCCACTGTAAGAAAAGCAAGAAACCATCTCCAAAGAATGTAGAAGAGAAAGGCACAAGACTGGCAAAAGTGTGCTGCATGTCAATTAACAATTCCTTTTTTTGATGTGTTTGTGAACTTTGTGCTCAGGAAGGTCATGGGAGGTCCTGACATTAAGGAAGTCCAGATCTGTGTCAGTATAAGACCAAGTCCGGAAAAATTTCTGGAGAAATGAGATATGATGAAGATTGCATGGTCTACTCAGGATACCTGAGTGTTTCTACACAGAAAATCATAAAGTTCAAATAAAAAGGAGAACACTGTTCAGAAAACCACAGAGAAAACATGGACAAAGATATATAGCAGGATCTGTACTACTGTGCTGGGGAGAAGCCCAGAAGAAAGAACACTGCTACTGGAAAAAAAATAGCATGATAATCCTATTTTATGCAACATGAAGGCTCAACAAATATTGAAAATTGCAGTGTATTAGTCACTAACTTAGATAGTGGTACCATATACTTCCACCTGGGAAGCAAGAAGTTCCATTAGAAGGCAAACACACAGAAAGCAGGAACTGCTGCATGCCATAATTCTCCAAAACAGATATTGAAATACATATTTGTGTTTGTGTGTAGATAGGATAAGGGTGTGCCTATAAACTGGCCTTCAGAGCTGTGTTCCTTTTAGACCTTGTGTGTCTACCCCAACAGTAATTTTCTGTGTGGCTGTTTTCAGGGGAATGCCTGTGTCACGTTCAACTTTAACTCCTGTAAATGCAGTTCTGGAGTAGCACTCCTGTAGCCTTTCTTCTTATGCCCCTTTTTATCAAGTGGGAAATTTTTTTCCCTGATCCAACAGGGGCTGGATCCCTAATTCTAACTTAAGTATTTGAATACAGAGCAATATAAGTGTTTTTCTACATGTGCTTCATGTGATGTTCAATCAATACCTATCTAATGGACAACCACCTGGGAGGACAAGGAGGGAGAGGGAGATGCTGGAGCAGATGCAGGTGTCATGAAGAAGAGGTTCAGATTGAGGTAATGCTCATGGCTGCAGAGAATTCTCAGGAACTCAAGTCTCATGGAAATCAGGGTGGAGAGTGAATTCAGCTTGTTGGAAAGCTAGGAAAAACAAACAAAAAAGTGTCAAGTGATGGGCTAGCATTATTTTAATTACCATGTAGTGAAATATCCTGCTCCCTGAAAAGGACATAGACACACAACCCTGTGTGCATTAAAATTACTTAACTAGTTTCCATACATTAGCTGCTCTTTGTTTGACAGTGATGGTGTCTCTCTACCTGCTCCCCAGCTGACTTATCAACTTCTGAAGAGATAACAAATTGTTTCTTTTTTCTTTTCTCCCAGAACAAAAATGTAAAATATTTTTGTCTTTTGCATAAGACAAAAATTGAAAACAAACCAAACTTTTCTGACTCTGTGGAAAACTCATAAAATGTCCTGCTAAGCAGCACAGAACATCAGTGATCTCATAATTTCCCTTATTTATCAACAATTACATCAGTGAAGGAATTCTTGGAGATACCTGACAGACCTGCACACATACAGGTCCCAAAAGAGATGGAAAATGTTCCCTGTCAAATACAACAAATAATTTTGTAACAACATCCTGCATCACCATTTATTTTTAATTTTCAGAGACGTGTAAAGCAAGGAGACATGTATTATTTTGAGTGACTCCCCGAAATCTAAACACTATCCTCACAGCACTCAGCAGGAGGAGTCAGAAATATATAATTATAATTATAATTATCTGCTAAGGGAAGTAAAAAAGTAAGGGAAGAAAAGTGGTTCCATGGATGTTTTGCAGCAGTGCAAGCTATGACATTTCTAAAAGAGTCTTTGCCTCCACTCAATTTTTTTCCTGCAGATCACAAATCAAAAGAGATTTTAAAATCATTGCATATGCAATAGGAAATAGGAAATTTACCTGGATCTTTAACACAACTCAAAGGATCTTGATGGATAAACTAATCAAACAGAACAAAACACATAAGCCAAATGTAATCCCAATCATGCACGGTGCCTACCTGATTACAGTAATGTTTGATGAGATTAAACACAAATCCTCGATCCATTAAAGAAAGAAGATCATACAAGAAAAATGCCAGGCTGATATTAATTTTTTCTGCTTGTTCACTTTCCTTAAAAAAAAGAAAAAAAACACCAGTTGCGATGTACAAAACTTACATAAAGGTGGAAGACATTTTAGAATCATGAAAAACAGTGCAGGGGTCAGCTCCCAGAAACATCTCAGGGAAAATACAGGACAAGATTGTTTCAGTTCTCCAGTTCACGTGATTTTGTTAAAATTGTACAGAATCACTTCTGTAAATTATTCCAACTGTTTCACAGGATGAATGAACGGGTCATTTGTGCACCCCTTTGGGCTGACAACAATGAAATGGAATTTGAGACCTGCTCTGAATTGCCTATTGGCTGCATGATTTTTTTTTCCTATTGAAATCAGAGAATGCTGGTTTAGGAATTTAAAACACATAAAATATTAAGAAAAACCTGTGCTGACTTGGCTGACGGAATGGCAAGTAAATTTTGCTTAGAAATTTTAAGTGTAAAACTGACAGTAACAAAATACTAGTAAGATAAATCTGTGGTGTTCACCATCCAGCAGCTAAGCTCTTGGATGCCTGGAATTGATCTGATTGCCAGAGACACACAGCCTCCAGTAAGAATCACAAAGAACGTCATGTACCCTCTAAAATGAGGCTACAGTTACTTCAAGCCAAACATATCAAACAATTTAAATCATAAACTCTCAGCAGCCTATGTAGTTCACTGAGAGGAATTAGTGAAGGTGCCTGAGGGATCTGCACACGTTCAATGCTCAAAACTGACAGAGGAGATCACTGAGGAAAATACTGCCTGTACTGGCACCTCTGACTAGTGAGAACAGGTGTGCAGCACCTCAGGGTGGCTACAATTCACTTTTTAATTTTTCAAGCATTTTGTTTCTGTTCAGGAATATATATATATATATTCCCTGCAATCTGAAATTTGCACAGGAAAACATTTTTCTACAGTGAACAAAAAGATAGTTTTCCACTACCTTATAGGGCAGGCAAGCATATGCCAGATGTATCACTGTAAAAATCCAGGGCAATAGGATATGCTCAACTACATATTGAAACATCAATTATCACTTCTTAGATTTAAAAATCAGACACACATTGCCTACTACTCTATATATACCTAACCTGTGGTCCTAATTCCAAAAACACTACTGTGGAATTTTCACACACAATCAGGTTCTATATGCTCGTTCTATCAAAAGGAGAATTAAATTAACAACACACAAAACCCTGTGTATTTCTTTTGAGGAAGCCATAAATACTAATTTCTTTGCAAAGCCTACAAAGCTGTAAAAGCATTTTTAATGTAACATTTTTTTATTTCACAATGTATTTAAAAAGAAAAAGTCGCTGACGGCTTAGATGAACATTTCTGTGGAAATTATTTCTCTGCATGTGGCTATCACAGAAGCACACCAGTGGATTAAGCTTCAAGGTGAAACCTCAAGAACAACCTTTTGGTGGACAGTGACAATCCCTTCTTGTCATTCTCTGCCCCAGTTTGTCTGGTCTTACCCTTTCCCAGTTTCTGATCCTCAACAGCACTTGGAGAAGTGATTAGGAAACTGAGCTTGTTGAAAAGTGACCTAGCAGGCCAGGTCTCCTGGCTGCTCTGCCCTGCCCTGCTGCAGAGCACTCTGCTGGGCTACCATAGTGCATTTGGCAGCTCTGGGGCATGAAAACTAGTTGGTTACAACAACTGAATGAACACCAGTCACTCATTGCCTATCTGTGGCCTTAGTTTTTTCTACTTGCCAGTCCAAAGGGGTATCAGTGATGTAGACTGACATTAGCAATGTTAAAATATAAATTACAGTTTGTGATCCTTTCAACTTTATAATCTGTTCTATCAGTGCAATTTGTTAAAAGTAGCAAGAATTTAATGGGACTAAGGGTTTACTTCTTGCCTACAATTTTCAAGTGGCCAGTGCCTCTTTAAAGAGATCAAGGGTTAGGTCACTTGTGCCTGGCTTGTGCAACACTCACAAGGAGCACCACCTTCCTCTGGCATATCCCACTGCTACAGAGAAGTCAGATGAGGAATTAAACACTATGCAGTAGGATAGAGGGTAACTGCAAAGGGGGATAAAAGGAGGAAGTCCTGCTGGGGCTGCAGTCTGATGTGCTAACATGGCATAAAGCATTACTAGAACTGAAAATGGATGTCCAGCCTTTCCTGTCAATAGGAAAGGGAATTCTCTCCTTGCACACTGTAGCCACACTGAGAAGCAGGCTGAGGAACCAAGCTGAACAAAAACAGTCTGTCAAGAGAGTGCAAAGCTGCCCTTTACACTGCCACAACACTCACTTAAGGTCCATGTGAGAATATTGGCCTAATTCTAGCAACACTGCTGATAATGAAATGAGATTAAGTGTAGCTCAATGTAACACAAGATGAGTAGCAAGGATCCATAGTGCTTATTTCATCCACTTACCTTGGGTGGTTTGACTACAAGTGCAGCAATCTCTGAAGTAATCACACTAACTATAGTGGTAATATCATCTTTGAAACGATCGGAGAACCGGCTTCTTCGTGGGTTATCTTGCTTCTCCATGTTGTGAACATACTGAGCCATACTCTTTATCTGCAAAGCAGAAGAAAGAATGCTAAAAAAATGCCCAAACTGGAGGCAAAATACTGCTTTAAGTTTGTTTGTGAGAGTAAGATTTCCTACTTCTTTTTCCCTGAATTTAATCACTCATTTCCTCAGAGCTGCTGTGGCAATGATAACAGAGGGTATAAGACTCAAATACAGACAGACATTGATTCCTGTTCATATTCATGCAGTTGGCTACTCTCAGTCCTTGAAATCAGAATCACCCTTCCCCAACCCCTTGCATCTGCAATTCTGAAATGCTGCTGCTTGCAACTTTTTCCTCTCATGGTGACAGACAGGGAGTGACACTTGTGGAATTCTTATTTCTTGACCTAATGCTGCATTATGTACATGCTGACAGTGGAAATCAGTGTATTTTTTTCCACTGATATGCATCTCCACAGGGCTCTGTGGAAGTGTGAGTTTGTGGAGCTTTGTCGCTGCTCCCATGTTGTTAACAAAATGGAAAAGACAGGAACAGATATTCACTGAAAAGGAAGGGCTTGGCTGATGAGTGTCTCTCAGTCTTTTGCCACAGTGAAGAAGAGGGGTGAATACCAAGAATTCTTTAACTGTACTTTCATTATTTGAGACCTCTTCTTTCCACAGGGCTGGATAACTGAAGAGGTCACCACCCAAGTGAATCTGTGCCTGGAGCACCTACTACACACCACCATTAATAAATTGTAAAATACCACTGTTGACTCTTACCAGGAGCTCAAAGAAGAACCAGGCATACTTGAAGACTGATTCTCTCACCATGCCTGTGCTGACCACCATCTGCAATGCCAGTTCCTCGTGGAAATGCTACATAATAAACACAGACTGTTGGAAAATGGCTATTCAATCAACTCATCTTTCACTTTCAACATCTTCCCTGCGGGAAACTTCTCCATACTGGAGGGTGAGCAGCCAAATGGGGATATGTGGGCATCTTTGTAAGATCAGAAGGCAGATTTCACAAAAATGACATCTAAAGAATGCTGTTGCCAAGCACACTTTGAGACTCATTTTTCTGTGGATCCAGATGAAGAGGAAAATGCCTTTGGACCATTCTCAGCTCATTGTCTTCATGCACTACAGGGAGCAGTCATGTTTCCCACTACCTGCTAAGCATTTTTGTTAAGCACATCCATGTTTTTTCTGAGAGAAGGTAGAAGTAAGATTGACTCTATGGTGGAAGAGAAGGACAAAACAATAACCACAGCAGACCTAGTACAGACATTTGTAGATGGAGACAATACTTTTTACAGTTAGATATGAACACAAGACACACAATCCAAATTATCTAAGCTTTTAGGAAATTCAAATCTGGACTACAAAAAGCTTGGTTCTAAAAGCTACAAAAGGGACAACGAAAAGAATTCTTTACAGAACAAACAGGAGGCAAATATTTCAGAATGGAGTTTATGGTAACATGTAAAGACATGTATCCAAGGGTAAACAGCAGTGGAAAATGACCGAGGCTTTAAGACCTTGAGGAAGAGAGCAAATGGAGGATCCAGACAGGCTGCTACTTGTCTAAATCTGTCCTGGATAAAGAATCTAAAGACTCTGGAGCAGAAGCAAAACAGTTTGAGTAATATTTACTCACTGATTCAATATCTCATCACTAACTCCTTGTTTGACAAAACTGGTTGATATTTTCTTCTGTTGCTTCCCTCTCCACATTTAGAAGTGTTAATTGCCAGCACTACCTCAGGAGGCTCCAGTTCTGTAAGGAGTTCCCTCATGCACAGCTGTAGCCTACCTTTTTATTGGATGGTCTTGCACTTCCACAAAGGCCTGACATGTCATTTGTTCCTTCAACATAGTAAGACATCCGACTGGAGCTGTGATCCACAGGCTGAGGGACACAGATAGAAGAAATACATAATAATAAATCCATAAATTACTTAGTCTAATTAACAGAGAAGAAATCACCCACAGTGGGGGGGTTTGGTTTGTTTTTTTGTTTTTTTTTTGTTTTTTCAAAGCATGCACAGACATTCATCTAAACAGTTCTTCTCTTTCTTTCTTTCTTCCCATACCTCTTCCCACTCAAGGCCTAAGAGCACCTGACAGCAGGAGCACAGCAGCAGCACCAGCACAGCAGCAGCAGGAGCAGGGTGCAAATGCCAGCAGTGCCATCAGGTGCCCAATGGCAGCACTGCAGCTCTGCTTTGGAGTATACGGTTCACCCTTCAAGAGGTGTAAGTTTATCCCCTGCTCTACATCGAAAATAATTAGCCCCTTCAAGTCTTCCTTCCATTAAAAGTTATGCCAATCTAAGAGGCAGTGAAACGGCAGTAACCAATTGTAAATTGCTACATTTATCAGTGTGAGGAACTGTAATATCAAACATTTTAATTTTGTATTAATTTGAAAAAATGCCTTGAGCTGTGGTTTGGTTTTTTTTTTTTTTTCCCTAGGACAAAGTACATTAGAGTAAAAGTCATAAAATTCAAATCTACATTATTAAAAATTGCTATGGATGGATATATATGCCTACACAAACAAATCAAATAAATTGTTAAAGCCTGTGTAACTTACTAGTCCTGGTTTAATTCGCTGAAGACTAGTACACATTCATTTTAAATGGAGAGGAATATGCTCATTCAATAGAGAAAAAAAACTTCAAAATATTTCTGCAAATAACCTACTTGAGAAGCAATACTTTAAATATTTAAGACTCAAAGAAAAGTGAGGGGGGATATGGTTTAAACTTCATCAGATGTACTTCTGTAGAGCTCTGCCAGGGCTGCAACTAGCAGCAGGCTCCTTGCACAGGGGAAAAAAATCCTGCTTTTTCTAGAGACATAGCTTCCCATCTCTGGCTGAGCAGCCAACTTTAGGTTTAGGTTTCCTCAGACAGCTGTGCACAACCATCCTCATAAACCTCTGAGATGGGCTGGAATGCTTGCTGTAGATCAGCAAGCACCTGGTGCCAATCAGGGAAGCAAAATCCTTCCTCTTGGATGTTGTTGACCCTTCTGTCCTGCAAGCCATTTGTGGTTTATGTAGCAGTGGGAGGGGATACAGAGGAAGCTTGTATTTCACTCTGTGGCTGAATGAAGTATTTGGAAAGACCCAGGTGCAAATGATGCACATATCATCTGCACTGTAGCTGATATAAAGCTATGGGGCTCCTGTCATAATATTGACTATCTTATTTTTTTTTAATAGGAAACTACTTAGCAAAAAACAAAAAAAGGAAGAAAGGTCTGTGACTGCACTGACACTGCGACTTGGACCAGACCAGGTCACCAGATGTGAACAGAACTTAAATATCTGGAATAACAGGAGAGTGAGGCGCATTAAAAAAAAAAAAAAAATCAAATGCCTCTGTGGAGTGTCTAAGGCACAAAAAAGAGATATAGAGTTCTCACCTGTTGCTCTCCATTGGTAAGAAACATCAGAATTTAGCAGTGGGATTTAGCATGTATCTATGCCAAATCAGATAAAAAGAAAATGTTTCTGGTGATACATGCAGTGGATTTACAAGGAACAAATCCAACCCTCAAAGACAAAATCTAGATTATTAGGTTTTGGGCCATACCCTTCTCCAGATACTTGACTTTGTTCTCTTTACCTTGGATGACACGATGCTTTTGACCTCCTCATCAGTTGCAGCTTGTGTAACAGTGATGTCAGGATTGCTGCAGCTTTTCACTCTGCTCTGCAGGAGTTTATTTCCAACAGACACCGCAGAAGTGCGCCCAAAGGTGTAATAACGAGACTCTGTCGAAACAGCACTGCTGCCTCCACCTGCCAGGGTGAGATGTTTGAATTAAGACTAAAGGGACACATATGTGAGGCAATCATGAGGGTCAAGCCACTTTTGCTCATTGGTGTTATAACATCAGCATTTTGAAAAGATTGAAGCTCCTGACAAGCCCACTACCAACTGCTTCATTAACAATCTACACAGGCACTGAATGACAAGTTACAAATCTTACCCCAGCCAACAGCTCACAGGGTGGTTGCACAAGCAGTACCAAAAGATTAATAGGGCTAGCTAAGTAGCAGCACTATTACAATAGCTCTTTCTTCCCATCAGCTCTTTTTAATTTGCTGTACATTAAGACAATATTCACAGGCCTAAACACAAAATACCATTTTCAACACATATGATTTAATTCTATGTATGAAGTATCCAAGAAATCAGGGAGCACTACCATCAGGAACTTCACTAAATGGTATCTAGTATTCAGTTTCATCACAGACATTTTTCTTTTTTTTCCAGGACAAAGAAATTTCCAAGTGTGTGTGAGTTCACAGATTTTAGAATATGCCAACATCAGTCTAAATGTCACTCATGGGGGATTTGAATTAATATTCAAACGAGAAAAAGGCCTACTTATCTTTAGCTCTCACAGCACAGCTGCTTGTGATAAGTCATTTAACATATACAAATTAATCAAATTAATCCTATAGGCTTTAGGATAATGATTGCAACAGAATAAGAAAATGGTTGAAGTTGGAAGGGCCCACTGAAGGCCATCTAGTCCAACCCCTCTGCTCAAGCAGGGTCACCTTGAGTCAGCTGCCTGGGACTTACAACCAGGTGACTTTCTACTATCTCCAAGGTGACAGGCTTCAAGAATCACCTGTCTAAACCTGCTGGTCATACAGCATTTTTTCCTCCAATGACATCCTTAATGCAAAGGAGATTCTAGGTGAGCTTGGCCCTATATCACCTGGCAGTATGTTACTTTGCATGGTCAGTAAAAAATTGGCATCTTAAGGCCATTTTAACTCATGAAAGAAATTCTTCTGGAAAAAGTTTTAGTATAGGCAATCTTTCTTGCATTCATCTTCACAAAGCTACAACATTGCTTGTACCTGTGGAAACCTCTCACCTCAACCCTTCATCTTATATGAATAACTGAGGGATGGAGATTTTGAGGGGCAATATCAGCTCTTTGCAGTGCTGATATTCCTGACCTACCCCTGAGAAAAATGGTATATCAGAACACTGTAAGTGTTTAAATGCTATACAGTCTAGGTCTGAGAAGCTGTGTTTGGTATGTTATAGGTCAGTGCTTCAAGTCTGCCTCTCAAAAACACCATGCTGAATAGAATGTATCAAGAAAAAAACCACTTTTGCAACCCTTGCCCCAACATTGCAACAATACCTGGTTTGACCACTTCTCTTTGTGCATCTGGCAGACGAAACACATAGTACACATAAGATGCCAGGAGGCAGTTCCTCCCATGCTGATCCTTGCTCAGCTCTTTGCTGTTGTGGAGACTATTCACTATTGCAACCACAGACTCAAAGGCAAACTGTGAGAAGTTGGCTGTAAGACAAAGGCAAAAATTACAGTCAGCACTGAAGGCTGTAACATAATTAAGTGAGGACATTCTTTGAATCAACAAGGTTCAATCTAATCTTACAAGGTTCAATTCAGTCCAGAACAAATTCAGAGTTTTAGACAGCAATTGCTATGCCTGACCAGACCCACAGTCTACTTAGGCCAAACAGCACTCCTCAGCAGGCCCACCCTTTCAGCCTAATCACTGCTATTCTGTCAGTTTGTGCTACATAAAAGCAGTCTGTAACTGTTAATTACATTTCTAGCAGTCTTCACACATTTCCTATAAAATATCTTCTTGCAGAATACTAAGACTCATTACTCTCCAGCAACAGACAAATACAAGCTAGCAGGCTTTAGCACAAACATATTAGTGGAGGACAAGTGTTGACTATTTGAATGAAATAGGAGATGAACTACACCACTGTCTGCAAGTATGCCATTCTTCTGGACTTAACATACATTAGGGGCAACTGGCACCTCAGTAAAACAAAAATCAGACCTTAGTATATTCTCTGGTTTTTTGCTCATTCAACTCTGTCTCAAGATATTTGGGCAGAGGATATGGTGCAGACAGCAGTGTCAGTTGCAGGATAATGATTTTGCTGGTGTTTTACTTGCAAAACAACTCAATTCCAAACAAAGTTGAACCACAACCCACTTTCTGACCTCTATTTTCAGATAAGTAAATTACTACAGTTTCATGTACCTTCCAACCAGAGTCTTTATGTAGAGGGAAAGGCGAAAAGGCAGCAAGTCAGTTAAGCCTGATTTAATTGTGCAGTGAAACTCTGTCTTGAGCACCACAACTCGTTCTGAAGTGTGCTACCCTAGATACTAAATCCAAGCCTGAATATTTTAGCAACCCACATTTCCCCCACATTTTTAGGTTGTTTGAAAAGCCTCTTGAAGGCCATGAACCAGTAAATACCTGTCTGGCCAGCTATGACCATAGGCTGTACAGCCAGCTGGAAAAGTTTATCTAGTACCAAATGCAAAAATAACACAAGAGGTTCAAGGCGTGAAGAATTCAAACAGATAATGCTGAGTTTCAACTCATGCTCCAGTGAAGCCTCTGTAATCTTCTGATCCATCACTCGAATGGGGAAAGTCACTTGGCTTTCCAGAGAATGGCACAAGGTGAAGAACTTCTCCAGGTGGTTATCCTGCAAATACAGTGCACTCACAGTTAACAAAATCGATATATTTCAGGCTACTGCTAGCTAAGGAAAGCCTGATTGTTCCACCTCATGGGATGAAAGTAAAGATTTTCACCTTTCTGGCTTTCAGTAGTGGCTGCTCTGAGTGATGAACTAGTACAGCCAGCTGTCACAGCATTTTGTTTGTTCCTCTTCATCTGGTTCAAATTCAGACTGTTACTGCCCTCACTAAACTGATTGCTTCATTTAATGAAAAGGCTTTTCCTTCTATCTGATAAAACTCTGTCATATCATAGGTCTATAGTCCCTCTGCTACTCACACCTCAATTCCAGCCACATACAAGTTATGTGCCATATGAGTATGCCCTACTTGTATTTAAAAAACATGCTGCAATGGGGTGATGGACCTGCTTCAAACATAGGACCTTCAGCTGTTAAGGACACATTTACCAGGATAAACTATAATGGGATAAGGGGTAAGAACCACTGAAAAGCAGCAGAATCAAAACAAAGCCTTCTGCCTCAAACCAGCATGTCAGTAAGATGGGCAAAGGTCCAATTTCCTATGGCATTTAAATGACCAGAATAACTGAGGTCTCACCCAGCACTAAGCTTGTGTCCCCAAACCACATGGCACTGACAAGTGAGCTGCTTAACCCACACTGGTGGTGTATGACCTGCCCATGGAGGTGGGAGGTGCTATGTCCTTGGAGATGTGGACACATTGTCTGAACTGACCCTGAAGAACAGATGAAACAGTGAAGCTTTGAAGAAATGCAGAAACTGCCACTGTGCCCTGCCAGCACCTTTCAATCACACCCTGAGCAGACTCCTGCTGAGCTGAGAGGACACCAGGCTCTCTATTGCTCCATGTGACTTGCTGCCAAGAGTGCTTTTTTACTCACTTCTACCAATAGATTTAATTTCACCAAAGGCTTTCATTCAAAGAAGATACCACGTTATTTCCATAGCTCCTAATTTTTTTTTTTTTAACCTCTATGGGCTTAAACACCTCAGTTTCATACACCTGCTAAATTGGCCTGGCCATCTGAGTTTTCTTTGAAATGAAACTACAGCTGTGTGTTACGCCTGATGCATTACCTGGGTGTGAACAGATGACACAGCTTGAACTTCAACAATGAAAACGCCCTTGTGTCCTTCAACCCACTTTATAGGTGGTGTCTGAGATGGAATTTTCTGTGATGGAAAAAAAAAAATGGGAATCACCTTCCTTTTAATGCTCAAACAGAACATCTGTTTACATGAGGGTCTGTAATATTCCCACTATTCACTTCATTTTAGACATTCAAATTCAGTGTCACACAGAGGATTACAGCAAAGCATCTCCTTGTTCTCATAGACATTTGGACAGAAGCTGATGCACTGGACAGGGAAATTCAGAGAATTTCAGCTGGATGTCTAGCACAGACCATGTAAATATATATCTTTCTGATGGGATATTGTTAAGGCTAAAAATTCCTGGTCAAAGCATTGCCAAAGGCATTCCGTGGTGATGTGGTGGAGTTTAAACCCTCTGGACAAGTTTTCTATATGTCATGTTTACTGAGAGGACATGGACTTCTGCCCCAGTAATACCACCTGATTCCATTTTTACTCCCCGTCCCTCAAAGCCACAGAAGAAAACCCCAAATTATCCTACGAAAGCAATTGAATTATTCCCTTGAAACTCTCTAAACAAATGTATCCCTGATTAGACAATTTACAGGAATTTGCTTGCATAGCTATCTTCTAAAAAACCAGTATAAGGATATAAAATAATAACACCAGTGACAATAACAAAACAACAACAATAACAACATTTTTCTCCAGACTTTCCCTTTCAAAGAACAAAAACGAGGCACTGCCTACCAGCAGCCAGCAATATTAGTTTGTAAAACACTTATGCTGTTCTCCTGCATTAGGAAAATACTATCTTTTAATGATTTTGTTTGTTACCTCAGGAGAGTGAATTGAATAGTGTAAAGGCAGTTTATCCAATGCAACAGGAAGACTATAATGTCCAGTTTGAAGACGATCATTTAACAGAATTGGCAGCCACTGAAACAAATGAAGAGAAAACACAGCAATATTCCTGATGATATATGATTAGACCTATTTATTTGTTAGATACAGTCAACAAAACAACAAATGAGATATTGACCCAAGCTTCTCTGCTCCAACCCATTCAACAGTAATCTCTTTGTATTTTAAATTCAAAGATAGCTGTTAGCTACTGTAGAAAAAATGTACAAGACTGCTTTACAAACCATCTCTTTTGAAGAAAACAAACACAGAGCTTCTCATGTGTGACACACATTTTTCTAATTAATCATACCAGAAGGATTTAGTGGATCCACATTTTTATTTAAAAATTCATGTATCTTGAATACACTCATTCTTGGTATTGAAGCAAATCAACAGCTAAAGTTTTGCTGGAATTAAATTGAACTTCTTCCTTGTGGTCACCATGCCAGACTGACTTGTTGTATCCCTGCACTGATATTTGGACACATTTAATTTTTTATTTAAGTCAGAAAGAGCCTGGGCATTTGAATGTCACAGAGCATAAACATTTTGTATTTAGGTGAACAGAAACTTGAAAATTAAGTCCTCACCTATGTAAAATCTTGGTCCTGAACTAATTTATTTCTTAACAATCCCACAGACATTGGTGGGACTATAACTGTCCATAAAAGAAAGCCCACTTGAAAGGATTCTCAATACTGTGGTTAAAAAGCCCCAAAAGCCAACAAAGAAACAAGCAAGAAAACAACCAAAAATACACAACAGCCTCCCAAACTTCCTAGCAAGAACACATGGAAAGCACTTGTCAGGCTCCACAGCTCAACTGCTGACCACAGCTCTAGGACATTTTCAAATCTGAAGCATCATTATCTTCAATTATTTCCTTTTATATTAAAATCTCTCCAGTTAAAAATACTGTTTGATAAAGAAACATGTATTTCTTAACCTAAGACATGCTAGTCTCAAAATGAAGATAAAGAAGGCAAGAGAATTACAGAGTAGCTTTTAGAGTCTTTCTGTTTTTTAAATTTTTATGTGGATAGAAGAAAATTTAGAACAGAAATGAAGTGTCATGTAAAACCTAATTGAAAATATTACATCAGCTGTTATCTCACGTATGAACATGGTAACAGTAATAATTGTAATTATGTATGTTTTAGGGGTCTTTTTTTGCAATAAATAGAATCCAACAGAATGAGACTATGTTCTCTAGAGCATCGTTGCTGCAAATATTTAGGTGGATATTTCAGCTGAATCAGGTGAATTCATTAAGTTCAAAGACAGTTAACACAGTCAAATTATAGGATGAGGATCTAACACATCTCAGGTGGCATCTAGATTATTTGAATTCACACTAAGACCTTCCACTGGTTTTGCTGTATTGGCATAACCAGAAAGGGAATAAATGAAAAAAATCTTGACAAGGAGAGAGTCTGTTTGCATGGGATACTCTTAAACACACACATACACCCACCCACACACACCCATTCTCATGTATCACATGGAACTTACTGAATACCCTATGAGGGTTTCAACAGATGCTCCTTGCTTTGGTTGGCAGCTGATGTGATAGAATGTGAACAGTAGATGGTGTTTCTCTGTGAGTTTTGCTGGCAGCTTAATTTTAACTTCTTCATAAAAGTCAGGGGATCTGTTTAAAAAAAAAAAAAGCCAAGCATGTTCCCAATGTAAGTACAAGACTGAACAAGAGGCAAATTTGCCAGCTGGCTTTCAGATGCTATGGTTACAAAACCAGGTAAATTCTGAAAACAGAGCTGAGTTAAACAAAGTATACATATATATATACATAATTTTTTATGCATTTGAAATATTTTTATGAATTAGGAATCTGGAGGTTATATTTATGAACAATCTACAGCTTCAAATCAGAAGAAAACAGACAGTATCAGCTGGACAGTTTCAGCTTCCACCTATCTCTAGGTTTCAATCTCTGTTTTTGATTCTTGCATAAGTGTTCTGCAAATCCTAAATCTCAAGTTCTCATTCATGAGAATAAGAATGTCCCTTCAGCTCTTTCGGATCTATGAATTCACTGAAGTGAATGATCTGAAAAATTGTGCTGCTTCCTGCTCTTGCTCCTTAATCTTCATATTAGGATTATTCTCAGCTACTAAAAAGCTTCAAACAAGAAAAGCAATGGTTGCTTACACAACAGTCACTTATGCAAATGAATATAGCAATCCAAATTAGATACCATAAATTGCACAAAACATAAATGTTTAAAATGGCATTCCTTGATGAACTATGTAGGGGAACAATTACGTAAAGAGATCGTGATTAACACTTCTCAAGTCATATGAATAGTAACAACACTTACTTATTATGATATGTGATAGCTGTGTATATTTCTTGGACAAATTCTGGACCAGAAGATTTCCCAAAAATTACCTACATTAAGAAGAATAGAAAAGTAACTGCAATCAGGACTACAGCATTTATTTGTCATCATCTTGTATAAATTTTAAGACAGTATCTGAAAACATAAAATGACTCCACTCTTTTATCTTAGCTTGTTGGCATAAACATATCATTACCAAGCACCTTCCCCACCTACCCATTCAGGGTAAAACACTAGGAAAATGGAGCAGAGTAATTCCTAGAGTCACTGACTACCTCACATCACATTCTTTAGTCATGAACTAAAAACCTAGGAACCAAAGGAAAAAAGTTATAATAAGTGACTTATGTGTTGCCACACTGTCTTTATCTAAGTGCTAAAAAGTTAAATAAAAAGTATTTTTAGAAGTTTTGTTTTTCAGTTGTAACCTGCTCATTCAGGGTGAGATACATCTCACCTTACCTTAGAGGTCCAAAGTCCCTTTAAAATCAAGGAAGAGAAACAGGCATTTCTGCTGCTAGATTTGCTCTCCTAAGACACAGGTCCATATTAAGCTCTTGAAATTGAATTATTTACAGGGAGCCCTGGGAGATGAGTTTAGATAAGAATCTCTGCACTGTGCAAGTCTATATATATGTATTGAGAGGAAGGACACATAAGTGGAGAGGGAAGACAGACTAACTGTGTCTGTCCTAACCATTTGTCAAAACCTAATCATAACACAGGGAGAGTTTAAGGAAACCAACAATGCAGTATTGTGTAAAAGAAGGTGCAATATTAACATGGCACAACTCCAGCTCTGGAAGAAATGTGGCTTGGAAAACACTGCTGATGCTCTGATTTCAGGTCCACAGGTCATGTGGAGCAAGGCTGTGAAGTATATACTGAACAATGTCAGCACTCTGATAAAGGCTGGTTGGGTGATAGTCCTTGGTCCAACAGATTGTTGGACTGTAAGTTTCCTTAAAATAGTATTTCCACTCATTCTCTTCCTGCTCCAACACATAAAATCATGAAAGATTTTTGTCTCAATGTCATTTTCAAGTACCCAACAACACTGTCTTGAAAGTATATAAAAAAAATTCAGGCTGAAGCAGACATCTGGGTTAGAACACTTCAAACTGAACCCCTGAAGCTTGGTAAGTTGAATAGAGGATCTTACAGTGAGAAATGTTGAATAACTTGAACATAGATAGGACTGTCTGCTCTGCTAGTAGTGTACACATATGCCCTGACACACAGTGTGTTTCAAACATGGAAAGCTCTACCTATACTGCGTGATTGTCCAGGCAATGAAGATCCCAATATCTAGCTTCCAGCACAATACCTGAGCACTTGTATAAACACAGTGTATGCAGAGGAGTAATCCTGGAAAACAGACTACAACCTTCTTAAAAGATCTCTGAAGCCCTGTGAATTTTACCCTTAGAAATTCCAGCATGATACTGATGAAATACTGTCATTCTCCTGAGAACGGGGTAGGAAGATTTAGATGAGAGAGAACAATATGCCTCTGGTTCCACTAGAATCACAAGTCTTTTTTTTGTTGTGGGTAAGGAGTATGGCCCTGCTTTAGGATGAGAATGAGAGCTTCCCAAGCTCTCTGTGTTAGGCTTCCTAAGGGCCCACTAGAAACTCTGGTGATGGGAAGTAAATAATGACTTCTCTCTTCCAGAGGTTTCTCAGGAATGCATGTCAACAAAAGCCTGCTAAGAAATCTCAGCATTTATTACCGGCATTGCACAGGATGGGTCTTCACCACACATAAACTGGATCTTGATGGTAATGTTCCTTGCAGAAGCCAGTCGGTTTGCAAAATTCAGCCTCTGAGGGTAAACATAGAGGAGATTCCTGCAAGAAAGATAAGGGAGGATAAAATGGGTGAATTCCTGTTGGAATATTAGCAAGCATTCCTGTTTGAATATTTCAATATTAGCATCTTGCTCACTCCTCTCCCCATCCTTCAATTCCACCTACATAGTGAAAGATTTGTCAGAACTCAATTTCAGAAGTCCACAAAAAAAAAAAAAAAAGGTAATTTCTCAGTGTGACACATAGAACATCCTGTGTTTAAGGTTTTCACCTGCACTAAGCTATGTTCTGTCACAAACAATTATCTTTGCTTGATGTAATGAAAAGCAGGAATCTCTCCAGAAAGGAGCTCCTTTCTCAGATGTGAATGATCAGATTTTGGAAAGGGGAAAAAATCACATGTAGGTACAAGGGAATAAACAACTGAAGTTCAAGCATTCGTAGCTTATAGCAAAAAAGGAGCCATATATTCCTAGGTTATACCCAAAAAGCAGTATCAATGAACCTGTGTAAATACAAATAAGAAAATTTGAGAGAATAATTCTGTAAGCTACCTCTTATTAGTAATGAATATGAATAATACTTTGAAATATAGAATACTTTGCTGTTTACTAGCTTCTGTACATGAACATATCACTAAACATAAAAAGCACCATTAATTTCTTTGGGGAATTTGGCAGCATAGGTGGTCTTCTGACATATAATTCCAATAGGAAAGTCAAAATATTAGCAGCAAGATTTTTCTCTGTTGAGGTTTATGGCAAATCTGAGATTTCAGGTAGACCTGGATTATACAGAGATTCTGGAATCATGATTGTGTCTATTTACTGTCTTGTTTTCCCAGTCTGATATAGGATTCTCACGGTCTGTCCTCTGAGTGTAAGGAATAAGATTAGTGTTGGTGGAAACGTGCTGGCTTTCAGTGAGAAACAATGAGGAGGGCTACACATGGACTTCCATGATTTCTTTTTGTCTGTGGCAGTCAGAGGCTGCACAAAGAACTGCAAATCCTCAGTACCACTGTCAGCTGAAAAAGTCAAGCAGCCTTGGAGTATATTGTCATTAAGTCAGACAGTCCACCTTCCATTTATTTTATCCCAAGACCTGGAAAACTGTGGTTTATTCTCCTGATTTCCATGTGTCACAACATGACAGTACCATTTAATTACACAGTCCAAGCTACTCTTTTCAACCAACATGTGCTACATGGCACATGGCATGCCTAAGTAAAAAAACTAGCATGTAACTTGCCTTTCCCTTCATTCAAGACAGAATGGTACTTCTGTCTGTCACACTAATGCACTCCCTTACTACCTTATGTGCAAGTTTTGCTTTGCCAAATTCTCTCCCAGATGATGTTAAGGAAAGCTAAGTGGAAGAGTGAAATATATTGGTAACCTCTACTGAATTATACCTGGGGGACTGACATATTAAATGAAGGATATTGTCAATACTTCATCTGCCAGAAGTGAAGAAATACATGTAGGGAAGGCTGAATAATACAGTCATTGCTTCATTAATCTGCAGCCTAGGACAAGATGTCACAAATCTATATAATGTACCTGAGCACTGGATTTTACTTTTAGATGTGATTTGAGATGAAAGATATGTAAAAACACAGAGAGATCTCTGCTGACTGCACAACCAAGGGAGCATTATTCCAGCAAGTACTGGACTGAAAAGCTAAAGCTCGAGCCATTTATGCTGAAGCAGTTTTAGGGATCTTGCTTACATGTGTATTAAACCCATCAGCACTGAGGAAGAACAGAGGTAAGTGCTGACTCTGGATATCCTGCAGAGATGAAAGTGATGGCTGAAGTCTAAAGCAGGAAGGTGAGATGAGGATCAAAATGTGTTCCCTCACACAGGCATGAATTGTAGACCCATTGCTGACCACTGCCTTAGTGCTACTGCCTGCACTCCATCTATACACTCCAAAAGCCTGAGGGGAAGCAAAGACAAGGAGCATTTTCACTTGGCAGTTAGCAGGGGCATTGGGGCAGCAAATACTGCTGTCTTTTAAAAAATAGGACAGCTGGGATGCCCATGAGGACGTGGTGGGCTCCAGAAGGCATTTCACCTCCCTCAAGGGTCTGCACTGAGCAGAACCATTACAGCAACACGTCACAGCAAATACTTCTGGTCAGTGTGATTAAATTTCTCCCCTCACTCTCCCTGCAGAAAGCGCAGGACTCTACCTACAGATATAGTCAGATGTGCTTATAAACCAGAAGAGCTATTCAAGGGGTAGCTTGAGTCTACAAAAGCCATGGCAGAACACCCAGTGTCACTGAGAGCAGAGTCCTGGGTGAAGCACAAATGCTGACAGCTTCTGTGGGTCAGAGAATGACCCAGAAGAGTGAAAAGAGACTGTTTTGGAATCAGTCACCTTCTGGGAAAGCTGAGGGTCCCCCTAGCCTGGCACAGGACACCATGTGGCAATTCTCATGCAAATTTGCTGACGTTCCTACACTTTCATGAGGCTTAGCAGTGATTTAATCACTTCCCATGGGCAAAGCAACACAGACCTATCCTCTGCTGAAATAAAATCTACTCAAGAGTTTCAAGTCTGTGACCATTCTTTATTTTGTGTTTTTAAATACAGCTTGTGCATATGTGCACATAAAAGAATCCTTGTCTTATACCTGGATTATACCTTGTGTGAGGTGTGAACAAGTGCATCTCAAACTTTTTATGAATATTAGGCATCTTCATTGATGACTGTGATGAGAATTTTGTACACAGCAAAACTCAACATATATGCAAGCAGTCCCTACTGATACAAACCAAGAATGTTCTGTAGGTTAAGAGTGATGGAGGAGTTAACATTGACATTTAAAACCTATGGTACTGGAAACAGAAGTTGATGTACCCATTAGTTATAATTTCCGATATTTGTTGATTCTTTCACGATTTTGGTGAGTAGTCTTCAGGAAAAAAAATGGTCAAAAATTAAAAAGGACATCACAAATGCTTAACCAAACATGAAAACCCATTGACTAGGAAAACAGCACAGTGACAGAACCTCAACACGTCACATTCAAGAGGATGTGTATGAGTCATACACTCTGTATATTAGGACGGATAATTCGGAAAATAATTGGAATGATTTTTCTCATGTTGCTAAAATTTTGAATCATCTGAAGAGTTGGTGGGCAGATCTAAAACTAGACCAAAGGGCCCGTAGAAGACTCACACATAGCATACATGCTCTCTCTGGATTCCACAGGCAGAGAGGAGTAAATAACCCTGAGAGAGCAACAGCAGGAGTGAGACACTCCTGCTATTCATCAATAACCTTTCCTCACCCAAAACTAGTCAAGGATGGGGTAGAATGATCACCACCAAAGCACAGGCCTCCAGCTCACACTGCAGACTACAGCAGGTCTGAGAACATTGCTAAGTGGCTTGCAAGTAAATGCAATGAAACCACAAAGATGAGGGTTTTTTCCCCCTTCCTCCAAAAATCCCCTAAGCATTAGGTACTACCCCTATCACAGACAGGATTTCCTGTGCCTGGTTAAGCTGAGTTACTGCTGAAGTGATGTGACAAATCCCTCTTCCTCAGCACCAACATTTCATAGTGGCAGTAAACAGCATCATTTTCATTTATATTTAATGAGAAAATAAAATGACAAACAAACTTTAAATTATATGATTTTTCCTATTAAAAATAGAGGGGTATGAAAGAAATAAATCTTGGAATGTTTTGACATTTTCAGGGAAATATTTTTATTAAAGAAATGTAAGTACACAACAAAAAGAAGTGCTCAATTTCACAGTGCACAAAGAAAGTGGGCTGGCTGATCTCTCTGGCATAAATCAGAAACAGCATCATTTAAAATAATGGCATTACACCAGTAAAAAAAAAAAGCTTGCAAGACCTGGGTTCAAAGACTATAACAGAAGGCTCCACTTCTCCTATCACAAAGGAAAAAGCTATTAAAATAATAATAATAATAATAAAAAATTCATCCCTCTGAAATACCTTTGACAACTTCCTCCCCCAGTGTCTAAATGTATAGCACCAGTGGAAAAAAATATTTTGCAGGCTTGTATCTGAAAATTAGAAAACATTACATAACCTTTAAGGCTCTAACAAGCCACAACACACATCTATGACTAAATGCTATCAAATTCCTTAAATAAGATTAAGCAAGATCCTTAAAAAAGGATGATTCTACTTTCCAGGTTAGAAGGAAGGAAATAAAACAACATGAAACCCTTCATATTTGGCTCTATTCAAATCCAGTAACTCCTCATGGGTTAGTTTAATCTCAAACTTATAATGGTATTCACCATGTGGAGAACTAAGCAATGGGAATTGTGCCAGGTTACAGTTGGACTTGACGTTCATTGGTCTACATCACCTAACTATGTATTCACTAATCAAGGTAGAGATTAATGAAGGCAACTGTTCTTTATAGATGTTCTCTCCATTATTACAAGTTAGGCTGAACAAATCCCACTTTGTTTTGTTGCCATGACTTTAACTTAGGGTGAAAATCAAAACGGAGACTTAAAAGAAAAGGTTAAGCATGTAAGGTGTGAACTCTTGCTGAGAGAGTGTGACTGTGGAGCAACAGCAAGCATTTCCTCTAATGTGGATGTATGTATTCAACACAGACACCCTGGCAACATAAGGGTAGTGTGGAGACACCCAAATTTGCTTTAGGAGAAGCACAAATTAATTTTTGGCATTGTGGCTTTGATATTCATTATGTCTGGCTGCAGAAGTGAGAACCTGATGAGAACTAAAGACAGAATATTCTGTGCAGACTCAACTGTTGTTACAGCTCAGAAACACAGCAGTTGCTAATGATTTTTGGTCAAAAGCAGACCTTTAGACACAATGAGACTGCACTTTGGAATTGGCACTTACTGGGGCCAGACAATGAACAGGAAAGTGAAAACTCTGTCTTATTTTTTTCATTAAACTAAAATAAGGCACCTTTGTTCACGTTCATTTACATTTCCACTTTCAATTCTATAAAAACTACTTTCCCTAAAGAAATGTCTGCATTAAAATTCTATCACCATCCAATTCTATCTTTGATACAGAGAGAAGACAGAAGTACCATGACTCTCTGCATTTCAGTGTACAGGTGCTGTGAGCTGCCCTCGAGAGATTGAATACCACTGAATTGTGGCAGAGCCCAAGAGTAATTCCTCCAAAACTTCTAATGAGCCTACAGCCAAACTGGCCTTCTTATTTCCTGCTGACACCACACTGCAAGTTGTTATTGTAAGATAAGATTTGCCACTTCCTCTTTTTGTTTTCCTTTAAAGCTGAGACACAAATTCAGGTGTCACCAACAGCCAAAAAGATCTCTAGTTTTCTGTGAAGGTGTGGAGCATCTCCCCAGAATAAATTAGTTTGCCATGGTGCAGTTCTGAGTTGTACAGAACCACAAGCCTTGTCCTTCTCTCCTCCTGGGCTGGGTCAGATGAGCAGGTAAGGGAGCTCACTCTTTACTAATCTCCACTGCAAGAAACTAATAAGCTTTACAGTGCTTTATTCTACACCTTCATTCTGTGATTCCTTATTGGTAGTCACATTTTTGCTACTAATACAATACAGTATCTAGCTATTGTTTCAGGAAATTTAGAAATTTAGAAATCCCCCTTAGAATAGCATCATCTGCTATTATTGTAGAAGCATTTATTGCTCCCTTGTCTTGACTAACACAATGGTCAGATGAAAGTAATTATTTTAAGTTATTTCTGTATCTATAATAGTGTGATACACCCCATCAGAATTACTTGTTAGCTGTTACTGTAACTGCTAGCATTACTACACTCACTAGCAAAGAAATACTGCACAAACATCTTGAAACACATTCTTCTGATGTTGATTTCTTACAGGACACTCAGATGTTCCAGACTACTAAGAAATAAAGGATGGGAATTGCTCACTTGTATACCACTGAGTACTGTGATCACCTTGAAACAATCATTACAGAACAGATCTAAAGAAATTAAATTACATAGCCTAAAGTGCCCATTCATAGTCAAAAGGTTTGTGGAGCAACACATTACTTCCTCAGATACTCAGATGACTCAAATTAACAGTTGAAACAACTGAGAATAAATATTTACCAGAAGTGTTAAAAAATTATAATAAAACCTACTGGGAAAAAACCCCCAAACCAAACAAAAAAGGAGGATAGATAGATAGATAGATAGATAGATAGATAGATAGATAGATAGATGCCATATCAATGACAGTTGTTAAAGGGTTTTTTTTTTTAATGTTATAGAAAATTTTTCAAAAGACAACACAATTAGTAAACACATGGAATATCCTGCAAGTATTTTACCTTGTAATGGCTAGGAATATTAAATTATCAGCCCAACCCATTGTCTTTAGCCTTTTTTAGAAAATATTTTTAGTTTCTATTTCTGAAAAAAAAAAAATTGAGTCACATTTTTTAAGGAAATGTTGAAAATATATGTTATTTCTTACCTATAAATGGTGTGTGGAACATACACTTCTCTAATTGGGAATTCCAAAATCTCTTTGTGAGGGCGATTACGGTTTTCTGAAAACGGCTTCACTGGGAGGAGTTCTGGTGTCAGACAATAACCAATGTTTTCTGGAGCTGGGGAAATCTCCACTTTAAGTGTTCCTTTAAAATTAAATCACAAAATCTTAGCAAAAATATAAAGAATGATCAGTGTATAACAAATGAAAAATTAAACAATATGTAAGGTTAAATAACAACACTGCAGAAAAAAGAACTGATTCTTGGGATGCATGAGAAGGAAAGCATAGGTACAGAAAGACACAGAGGAAGGAGCCTACACACATCCAACAACAGTTAAAACTGTTTGTGGAGCTCAGATTTGTCATTTGTGGCAATCAGCTAGAAAGGAAAAACACCTTTGCCCTCAGTTCATATTTTTTAAGGTTCCTCCACAATGCAGAAGAGGTTGAACTGTAATTTACTTAAAAAAGAAAAATTAAGCTGCTCAGGTGTTCAACAGTAGCTAAACACTGCCTGTACTTCTCTAATTCGTTAACTAATGCTGACCCTAATATCAAGCTAAGATGAAATGTGTACACATTTTAATTTCTCTCTATAAAATAGGAACCATTTCAAAGCATTGCAGGGAAGTAGCAAGGATCCTAGACATTTGCTTTAGAGAACTGTCTTCAAACACTTTGAATAATAACGAAATATATCCAGTAGGTACACTGTAAATTAGGGAGAAAAGCAAATAATTAAAAAAATATGAATCTAAATCTCCATACTCACTCATGCAGGAAAAAAAAAAAAAATTCTAAAGCATCTCTGTTCAGGTACACATCAGAAACCCAGGAAGTCCCACAATGGCACATATCATAGGCTTTAAACCCAAGTCAAATATATTTTGGGTTTGGAATTTACAGAACAGTTTAGGGGAGAAAAATATATAAAACACCTTCCATCCAAAATTAATTACATACCTGGCAAAGTCTTAATTCTTCTTTGCAAGGAAGATGATCTTTTGAAATCAGCTAAATATTTAAACAGATCTTCATCACTGAGCCTGTCTCCTTCCTACCAAGGGAAAGACAAAAATCAGTACCTTTGTAACAATACTCCATAACATGGAGAAAAGGTTCAGGGGTGAACCATGACCTTGAGGCATCCAAAGCAAGTGGGTTACTATTTCCTTGACTGCACTTAGCCTCTGTCCCCACACAAATATAACTGGTAGCTTCTCCCAACACAATTCATATTACATAAATAAAAAATGTCTTATTATATCAGAACTAGAGAATCCAGTACCTGTTTAAAGAAGGTGTTAAGGGTCAGAGAGATTGGTTTGAAGTTTGATGCTGGATAGTTGTCCTCTGAGTTGAAACTTCTCTCAGAAAACCTTCTTGCCTGCAGCAGTGTTGCCTTCTTGTCATTACTGGATCCTTTCCCTTCAAAGGGAAATTAAATCTATTATCATCTTGCTTTTTGCTTTTTGCTGCAGCACAAAGTTTCTCAGAATACATTAGAAAACCACAGAAACATCTCACTAATATCAGATGACAGTGTACCTAAAACATTCTGCTTCCTTTATTTCAGACTAGGTGAAATAAAGGAATATTAGGACACTAGGGGAATACTAGGACAAAACTATTGAAGTGACATTATTTCTGCTGCAGAGCAAAAGATTATTTGAATTTTTAGTTCATCGGTTATAAAGCACATTGAACAATGGTCCTGCCTACCAAACTGAGATGTTTGATATCTTGACTGCTCAGTATTGCTGGCTAACTCCATGGGGCAAAAGGAATTTTACTTCTACAAAGCCAATGTTCAATGAAAATTGGGCCTAAACCATGACAGAATATTCAGTAGATATAAAAATAAATATGCAGAGACAACATGGTGAGCACGATTAATTTGTAAGTGTTTGGAGGATTGAAAAGGAAAACTGACAAGACACGACTTTGAATCTGTGATTTACTTTTGATGCCAGAGTGAATAACATTGTTTCCTATACCCAGTCCTACTGAAGAGTAATTTTGCCTTACTTAGAAAAGTTAGACAAGTACCATTTAAGCCTTCAGCTTCTTGTATTTCTCGTTCAAGTGTAGAGAGGTTGAAGAAATTAGCTAGGCATATGGGAATCCAGGCGAATGGCATTCTGTATCTCCCCAGCCTCTGACAAAAGGATTCAGCTTGTGCTTTCAGTTTTTCAATCTTTTCTTTTGTCTGAAAATAGAAAGAAAATAATGAAAATAAAAGAAAATAATGGCTGTTTCAAAAGCAATCAGTTATTGCGATGCTACCATAGACAAAAATGTTAGTTACGTATTTACAGCTCAGTAAATAATTTGCATTGGTATGTCTCATATTTTCTTGCTACATCACAGATAGAATTGTACTGTTTTGATTTGTACATTCACTTCAATTGCTTTTCAATGAGTTCATTTGCATTACAGAAATGTAGAAGGCCAATCTTTTTGTAGTAATCTTCAAATCCAGAATGAACAATCACCACGAAATGTTAGCAGGTTCCACTTCTTTCATCAGATACAGAAAAATTCTATTGAAAGCAATATTCTGAAGGTGAAACGTGTGGAAGCCCAGAAAACACTGTCAGTCTGTTCCAGGGAGGCAAATGACCATGAATTCCTTGAACAGAACTCACATTATCTGTGGACAACAGTAGTGAACTGAACAATACAACAGGCTGTCTGCCCATCCAAATCAACAGCATGTCTCTGAGGTACAAATATTTCTGCTAATTCTACATTTCAGTCATTTCCTTTGCTCACCTCTACCTGCTTCATGACTCAAGACTGCCAGTATTGATTTCCAAAGGGGTCAGTTAACAATAATGCACCTTTCCTTCTCCTGATTTCTTTCTGTCGGCCACAGACATCAAACTGCTTGCACCATGGATGATCTAACTGGCTTCTCCTCCAGTGTTTTTAGTAGTAGGTGGTTTTTTTTGTTTGTTTGTTTTTGTTTTTTATTTGGTTTGTTTTTTTTGTTTGGTTGTTAGCATACATTTTTTGATCTTAATATTCTTTACAGTTATTTACTTACCTTTCCTGCCTCACTTTCTTTAAGAACCATGTAAGGTTCTGCACAGTCTCCAATTTCTCCTTGCTGAAGCACCTTTTCTATCTATAAAAAGCAGTAAAATAAAACGATTAAAGAAAAAAAATGTCATCCAAATAGTAACATGTTGTTTTTCTAGCGATTTGAAAGAGCTTGCCTAGATATATAACTGTATATAACATCTTAAAACTGTCTTTATGGAGTAACTGGTAATAAACCTTCTAGTCTTCCATGTGTTAGAAAGCAGGATATATATATATGTGACAACACCATCAACCACTTACTACTGCATTTTCACTGAAATCAGGATAATTAACACATTCCAAATGAAGTGGTTCAAGCAAAACTCAGTTTCAGAATTAAGCAAACAAAATGATGCAAAGTGCACTAAACCAATGCAAAAAAAAAACCTCCACAGAATGTAAATAAAATTTTTGAAAGTGCCTAATTCCACTATATTTTTAATTTCCCTCAGGCAGAGACAGGAAATTCTACATACTTAATAGAACTGGTACACAGGATACTAATGTAACTTCTGAGGTTGAGAATGATATGTACCACTGGACACCTGCTCACATACTACTTTTAAAACCTATCATAATTTATCTCATCTAGACAAAAGCCATGTTTGTCAGTTCAGTCTGTGAACTCAAACAAGAGGAACAGCTGGGAACAGGCAGAATGGTGTCAAAGCAGCACTGCAACATACCTTTATTACCAGGTATATATCTGATGAGGGGTAAGTGACAGAAAATACTGCTGATCTTGCCTGAGTAGACAAGTCAATGGAGGGTGTATGAGAACGCAATAATCCTCTCAATGAATCAGAATTGAGGTCACAGTGAAAATTTTCTGAGATCTTGAAAAGAAAAAAGGGATTAAAATATATTGTAAAGCAAAAGTGCTTCGAATTTTATTTTAAAACAAGTCAGAAGCTGTAACTACAACTACAAAATAAACAATTGCAAGCATTTGACTGACTGGATAAAAAGAATCCTGGATCAGACTGCATGTGTAAAAAAGTAGCAAGTTTCTTGTAAGTTTTCCTAAATTTTACTCCGGAGATAAAAACCCAGGCCAACTGAACAACAATATTGTATACACACTTACCTTTTTCCTTTCCTTTATGTCATAGAGAGCTATGCATGCAAACAAAGGTTCTATCTCTATATCAAACCTGTTAGGGAAAGACACACAAGACACTGATTGATGCTGCACTCATATGGCTATGTATAATTAAAACAATGGAAGAGTTATATTTTTACTGGCACTTTCATTAAAAAATGCAGAGAAATACTTAGCTCCAGACCTCAGCTCTCTCAAAGCCTTGAGGACTTTTTGTATCAGTGCATTATATTAGATGATTTTGAGAGGAAAAGAAGGGTAGTAAACTGCATGCAATGCATTTTCTAAATTTGACAGGAAGGAGGTCTCAGAGATCAGTTAAGAATTGTTGTATGTTGCTTTTTTTTTTTTCTATTTATCAAGTTCTTCTGGCTTTGGCTGGAGGGGAATTAATTTTCTTCAGAGTGGGGCTAGCATTGTGGATTTGTGCTGAACACAGGGTTGATAATATAAAGATGTTTCTGCTGTTGCTGAGCAGGGTTTGCCCAAAACTAAGGCCTTTTCTGCTTTTGGTACTCCTGCTGGTGAGGAGACTGGGATGTGTGGGAGACTGGGAGGAGACACAGACAGGACAGGTGACCCCAAATGATCAAAAGGATATTCCAGACCATGTGGCACCATGCTCAGAATAAAAATGGGGGGCAAAAGAAACAAGCAGAGGAAATCTGGAGTGATGCTGCTTGTCTTCAAAAGTCACATTACATGCGGACTTGTTCTCCTGGAGATGGATGAACATCTGCCTGCCCTTGGGAACCTGTGAGTTAACTCCTTGTTTCCTTTTGCTTGTCTGTGTGTCTTGCTTTCCTTATTAAAATGTCTCTGTCTCAACCCATGAGTTCTCTCGTGAGATTTACTCTTCTGATTCTCTCCCTGATCCTGTTGGTGGAGGAGTGAGCAAATGTCTGTGTGGGGCTTGGCTGCTGGCTGGTGTTACGCCACAGTGAAAGTCCAGCAGTGTGTAGGACACAAATCACTTTTTTTTTTTTT
>VXBN01014819.1:223025-241835 GCA_013397395.1 Sinosuthora webbiana | reverse complement strand
AGAAATGGTGAGCAGTACCCGTGAAGGATTACTTACTTCAGAGTCTGCAGCTTCACCAAAATCCTGTTGCCCAGATGTTCCTTTGGGCAATCTGGCACTGGCCGTATCTCCACTGCATCTTCCTATCATTAAACAGCCACACTCAATTAAGACAACTGTAAATTTACACACTTGCATAAAACTGCTACGGAGTAGCATCCTCCCCCACTCAGTGGGCAGTTGCTGTCTCTAGAGATGAAAAAAAAAAGGAGGAGAGGAGAGGAGAGGAGAGGAGAGGAGAGGGGAGGGGGGGGGGGGGGGGGGGGGAGGGGCCGGGGGGGGAGGGGCCATGGGGGGAGGGGCCGGGGGGGGAGGGGGCGTGAGGGGAGTGACCGTGAGGGGAGTGACCGTGGGGAGTGGGCGTNGGTCTAGCAGGACAGCTGAGCTCCCGCTCACCTCATCCACGGCGGGGTAGAGGGCGAGGAGCTCGGGGTGCCTGTTGGTGCGGCGTGCCTCCTCGTTCAGCCGCTCGAACTCCTCGGGGCTGAGGTGCCGCAGCAGCTGCTCCAGCCGCGGGTCCGGCTGCAGGCTGCGCAGCTCCAGGTCGGAGCAGGCCTGGGGCGTCCTCGAGGCCTCCTCCGGGACAGGCTGGGGCCCCCCGACCTGCTGGGAAACAAGAGAATGTCAAATTGTGTGGCTTGGGCGCCAGGGAGTCACAGAACGGCTGTCAGTGATCTGGGAGAAGGGATCTTAATGCCTGCTCTGCCATGAGGCCTAGCGGTGAGCGTGGTGGTGCGGTTGGCGCCATCACAGAATAATACACTGAGCTGGAAGGGACCCACCAGGGCCACAGAGCCCAACTCCTGGCTCTGCACAACACACTGCAAGAATCGCACCACGTGCCAAAAATGCTTCTTAAACTCTGTCAGGCTTGGTGCTGCGACCATTTCCATGGGGAGCCTCTACCCAGGGTGGTGCCCAGCCACCCTCTGGGCAAAGAACCTTTCCCTGATATCCAACCTAATCCTGCCCTGACACAGCTTCAGGCCATTCCCTCAGGTCCTGTCACTGTCACCACAGAGCAGAGATCAGTGCCTGCCCCTGCTCGTCTCCTCACAAGGAAATTGCAGACTGCAACGAGGTCTCCCCTCAATCTCCTCTTCTTCAGGCTGAACAGACCAAGTGACCGCTTCCATACAGCTTCCCCTCAAGGCCCTTCACCGTCTTTTTGTCCCTTCTTTGGATGCTCCCCAATAGCTTTATATCACTCTTATATTGCAGTCACCAAAAGTGCACATAACACTCAAAATTGCACACAACACTCAACACTCCCCCTCCACTCAAGGGGAGGTCACACCACATGCCTCTTTTGAGGGAAACTGCAGTATTTGATCGCTTTTCCCAAAGTGAACAAAACGTACCTGAAAAGTTGCATTGCCAGAATCCAATGTTTCCGATTCAAATGTCTGTTTCTGAAGCGTTTTGTGAAAATCTTTTCGGGATCCCTTGTTTTTCAGGCTACAGGTATCTGAATTCCCTTGGTTTCTTTTATGGAGAAGCCCGAGAAAGTCAGGATAACATGAGGAGGTGTTAAGGGAAAATGAAACAGAAAAGACAAATTAAAAATTATTTTAAAACTGAAAAGATTGTTCTGCAAAAAGCAGTGTAGCACAGCGTTTATGCAAAAATTTGACATTTCCCAACTTTAATGTGTTTTCATACATGATTGCAACTCTATAATGTATATTAAGAACAGTTTAAAAGGAAAAAAAAAGTAATTCAGATCATTTTTTTATAGATTATAAGCCTGAGACAGCATGAAAACCTGACCTAGGTCAAAATCTGCTCTTATCTCCTCTCCAGACATGGTGATTATTTCAGTGACCTTAAGAACATGGATCAGGATCACTTATCTCTGGGCTGGCTTCTTCAATTACATACATCAAAACTCTTACTGCTCTTATACTGGATCTACCTAGTATCCCAAGTTAATCACATGCAACAGTCTACACCTTCCAAAAAAATGCCTGGTTTTGAAGAGGGCTATTTTTACGCCACAGTGTAACCCTCCAGGCTGGCAGCTTTGAAAAATTCTCCTGAAATTTCAATTACAATTCCAATTCAATTTCAATTACATTTTTGAGGCAGATGGAAAAAAACAGCAGGAACCCTGAAAAAAAGGTGTTAGATGCATCCAGAGCTCTGTTTCTTTCACTTTAGTATGCAATTTGCTAAATCCTGTGTCGGTCTTTTTGCAATCAGTCTCCTTATTTACAACATCCCGCTTCATTCATTTTTCTTTCTGAGACACTCCCAAAGAAATGACTGAACATCTGAGTACTTCCATAAAGAAGACACAATAAGCAATTATTGATCAGGGAGACACCTTTTTATTACGTTCTGGGAGTAACTAAATTATATGCTCTGATGTGTTTTAATTTTAATTGTTTGCATTTTAATCGTTTGCCAGTTCACTGCAATGAAAACTGGTCATAAAAAGACAATCCCAGCTCTCCTTGGATGTGACCTTGTTTTGGAACCACTGTGATCATCCAGAATGGAAGGCAGAAATTCTGCATGACTTTAAGACATTTAAGAATCCAAAAGAGGTTGTATAGATTATTTTTTTCACTACCTCTGGTGGAAAATGCCTCTGATTAATGGAGAAATTTATGTATACCTGAGTTCATATTTTCCCTGTGGTGTGAAAACTACACTAGAGATGCCTTTTCCCTAAAGTACTCCTGGAAAAGTTATTCATATTTATTTATTTTGAAAAGCATTATAGCAATTAAAACTCACCAAGTGGCAAACCATGGTTTTAATACACGTGTCAATTTAATGGGCACACACTGAGTTAAGAAAATGAGATGAGGAAAAAGAACAAAGGACAACTGAAAGGAGAAACGGGCACAGGAACAAGCTTCCCATTCAGCCTCCTGCAAGGCCACATGTACCACAGCTGTGCCCAGCTTTTCTGCCACATCCCTCTCTACCCTGGGGCCCCCTGCTGTGACACCCACTGGAGACTCCTCCATCTTTTGTTCTGAACCTCCACGTTCATGGATGGATCAAAGTCACTCACACGCTTCTCTCACCCATAGCTCACCAGACAATTTATTCAGCAACCTGTTCTCTAGCATCTGTCAAGCAGGCAACTGTGGTTTTTCCAGCCTTTTTCAAATCAATGGAAAGCTTTCTACAATTACTTTTTTCTCACTTCTCTCTTGACACCTTTTCTTCCTCTCATGCCTTTTTTGGAAAAGAAACTGTCCAAGCATAACATGAGATTCCCAATAACAATCTACCACTGGTTTATGTGACACTGCAGCATATTTGGTAGTGTTTTTCGAAATTTCTAATAACTTGCTTGCATTGTTAGCCACAGCTGCCAAAGCTCAGCTCTCTGGCAGAGAGAGCCATTGAGTTTACCACAGAGTCAACTGCTCAATAAAGATTTTGAATGCAAATTTACCTCACCTGAACGAATGAAACAGTAAAACACTCAGCAAAACTTACCACATACGTGTATTTCTACAGCTCCCTTCACATTTCTACTAGCACACATAAGTGCAAAATAGCTATGTTCTATTTTTCACCTCACCTACTTTACTGCTCACTATTTTCTCCTGTGTGTGTTGGCTTTTTACAGCATGCTCAGAACAGCACTGTGTGCAAGAGCTAGTGCCTCTGCTCTGAGTGGTGCAGGAGGAGAGCCCACAAAACCCACTAGCCTACTTCTAGTGACTCACTGCAGAGCAATTCTGAGAATTCAATCAATTTCATCAGCACCCCTGGAGGAAGTCTCTTAATAACCCCCAGCAGCTGCTCCACTGAGGAGCACAAACTGCACAGTTAAACAGTCCATATTCCTCTGCAATCACCATTGTAAACCCATGAGGCACTGGTTGCTGATGTACATCATATCAGAAAAACACAGAGTAACAAGGGCACGGAGTGAAGGGGCACAACAGAATGGCAGCAAATGTGTCAGCACTCAACCACCAGCTGCTTCTTCTGCTTTTTAAGAGCTGGGCATGAGTGCAGGAGGGGGTGAAGAGGAAGTGCTACAGACAAAACAGAGCTCCAAAAACCTCCTTCTGAAGAACAGGATGAGGTGATGGGGAAGGAGGCAAGTCCTACCCCATAGAATCCCCTAAGAGTCTGGGAACAGACTTCCCTGCAACAGAGAGCACTGACTGAGAGTTTCCTTCACATTTTACATGTGAAACAGAATAGGACAGAATAAAACGAAATTAAAATATAATGAACTAAACTAAAGGAAATTAAGCACCTATAATGACTTTGTGTTGAATTACACTGTGCAGAAATCATTTACTGATGTAAAATAGTAGATTTGGGTATAACACTAATAATCCCATGAATACACTCAATCACTGCTGGGAAAGCCCACAATCCTTGAGTTTTCAGACACATTTGGAAGTCAAATCATGATGAATTTTCAGGGCATGAATAGGAGAAAAGCATGCAAATAAAATCTTTATCCCTGTTATCTTTCCTTTTAGTGGGATCAAACAATACTAGTTTTCCTGATTAAGATAAATCATCATTACAAGAGGGTTGATGTGAATTTCTCCCCATCAACTTCCCATCCATTCCCAGAGTGCCTGATAATTAAGAAGCAGATGCAACAGTACTTGGCAATGCACACCATCTCCAACAAAACATTATTATTTATACTACTGTTTATTTATACTACTAATTTATAAGCAGGTGTAAGTTATTTATACTTACCTATGTAAGTTATTTATACTACTGAAAAGTCAGTTCTTATCTTCAACTGCTGACTAAAATCATTATAATTTAGGATTACTTATAACAGCAAACATCTCCTCTCTGCAAGGTGCAATGTATTTTTGATTTTATTTAGTTATGTGTTGCTTACTTTCGATTCACTATCAGCCACTCACGGATGTAAGTCTGAACACAGTCTTTGACATGTGAGTCCAGTTCAACCCTGTGGAAAAAGCAACATATTTCAGCTCCTAAGTCATAGTTTCAGGACAAACAAATTTATCTAAACATGCTAGTCAGATAAAGGCCTCTCTGTTAGTCCTCTCCTGAGTATTTATTTTACTGCTAAACTAGTGTTTGAGGTTTAAAAAAATCCTCCATACTGCATGAATTCCCTTATGCAGGTTTTTGGTACTGTGCTGATAAACATACAAATACATTTAAGAGAGGTAACCACTTCCCACACTACCTATTCATAAATATATGATTGAGGTTACTATAAAATATAGTAAAATTAAATATACAACATAACCAGCCTTGTGATTTTCAAAACTTTATAACAAGTGTCAAGATATAGAAATATTTTTTAGAGGCCTCAGCTCCTGGACTCTTGCAAATACCTAGTTTTTATGTATGTGCAATTTTCTCTTTCTCACAGAAACAAAGAAAAATCTAAAAAGGGGACCTTAAGCTTTTAATCAGATAGCATAACATAGCATAACATAAAACTTCAAGTTCTAAGAATACATTATATTTCAATTTTCTGGTTTTCAAATAAGTCTCCTTTAATGAAGGGGGGTGTAAGGGCTCCTTGATAGACTGGATGCTATTTGGAACTGCAATTCTTTCAGCCAAAGACAATGCTCATGAACTTCACATCATGATGCTGTGGCGTAATTCCCCCATCCCTATTCTTAACATTTTTAATGACCTGTTCCAAAGTAAGTCGTAGCATTATCCAATCCAAATGAGTAAAAGAGCAGGGGTGCCCCTGCCTCTGGTGGTTCATGCCTCTGGTTCAGGTGGGAGGTGTGTTTGCTGGCAGGCAGCACACTAACCCAGTTTGGTCGGCGGTACCTGTTTCCTGCTCTCAGTGCACAGAGACATCAAAGCCTGCATTGCCTGCAGGCCAATCCCCGGTGCATGCCCCTTCCCTAACACATGCCAGCACCCTTGACCAGGATTTTATGTAAAAACACTAATATCAATGATAGCAGTGTGAGTGGCTAAGTGGGAAGCTGCTGTGTAAAAAAAATCTGCTGAAAGCATATTTGTTGGTACTGACTATTTGAGCTTTGTCACAGACTCCTTATAAAGCACTTAATAACTCTGTGGTGCAAATCAGGCTTAAAACTGATTGTACAGAATGAGCCTGCATGGTTTCCTACTGGAAAAACAAATAGGTAACTGCTGTTTTAAACATTAGGCATGGTGGGAAGCAACCTTGGAATTAGGTAAGAAACGGCCTTATTTTAGATGTAATTTCAAAAGTTGAATAGTTATTTCAATATTTCTGTCCATCATTTAAATAAAAGATTACTTCAAGTAAAAAAAAAATAAAATTCATTGTCTCCCACATCCGTTCTCTCTCTCAAATCCACAGAAAAACAAGAATACCTTGTAAAGATTGGGACTTTTTCTATGAGCAACTTCAACCTTTTGTGCAAATATTAGAAAATCCCTTAGAAGCTGTGTGATTCAAAGACTTCTCTGGTAACCTCGCATGGCATCTCATCTCTACTGCCTTTGTTCTCCTGAACTTCTTGAGAGAAGCACTGGGCCAAGAATAAACTTGCAGACTGAAACTTTGCTTAGAGAGAGGGTTCTGAGCTAAGCCCACAGCTGGCAAAAATCACGCAAACTGTGTTTCCTGCTTAGCCTCATTGCATTTGGTATGTCAGGCAGAAAACGCTGAACAAATAACTGCTGTTATTATGCTGCCCTAGTCTGAACAGCTGGCTGGTAAAAATTAGCGCAGCATGTAGAAACTTTTGCAGGAACAGAGAGGGAGGCAGGTCTACCCCGTGAGCCAGGACACCATAAACTAAGCCTGTTTGTCCCTCAGTGTGGAGGTTCGGCACAGCACTGAATATAGCCTGTGGTGTTCATTTCCTGGATACACTGCAAGGAGCCAGCCCCCATCCCAAACACATTGTATAGCTAACCAACTCTGCAGATGTGACAGTTTGGGGCTAAATGGTGCTGCCTTCACATTGACCTCACTGTTACTGAGCCTTGCAAACTTCAACAGGCCTTTGGAGCTCTACTTAAAGGTGCCTTTAACAGTGAAACAGTTCCTGAAGAGTATTTTGTATAGACTTTCTGGTACCACATTGGAAAACTCTCAGATGGATTTTCTAATTCTGAAAAATTCTTTTGCTCATAGCTCGCCTGTTTTGCAAATCAGCTTAAATATTTGCAGGACCATTAAGCACCTGCGTCATCACATGCTACCTATTTAACTTAAGCTGTTGAAAACAAGGTAATTATTTCATCAATGTCAGCCTAAAACCACACTTGACTTCTACACTGGAAATTAACACACCCCTTCCCAAACCTTGTGAAGTATGAACCGTTTTCACCCATTTATACCAGACAGGTACTGAGAAAGAAATTCTTAGAGATCTGACCAATGCCATGTAACGCACAGCTGGCAAAAAACCAAAAAGCCCCCACAAACTTCAATGCTGTGCTTGTTACATGATCAGAATCAACTTTCATTTCTGGCATCACAACTGCAAAAATTATTTTTCGTACCATCATCCTGTCCTTTTTTACTTTTCTTCCTGGTCAATGCCTACCTCACTTCTGCCGCAACCAAGCTTAGGAAGTTGTGTAAACACTTGCAGAATTTTAAGTGTGCAAACAAGCCTAACAAAGCCAGTGGCAAAGTTTAAACATTTGAAGTTCAGGAACCGTGTAATGGCTGGAAGGGTGGCAGAGTGATGCTGGATCAACACCTTCAAAACTATTTTTAACTATTCAAAACTAACTTTAACTGTTTTTGCAGCATTTTGGAGGGACAGAAACTCTCCTTACCCATCTTCTGGCATAGAGGGTTGCAAAGTCCTGCATTCTTTGGGTGTAAAAACAACATCCAGATCATCTTCAGGAAAGTCCCCAAGTTCTTGTGCTAGATCTAAGTCCAAGTTGTTCAGCTGTGTCATCAGGAAGCCTTCAAAGTCTACTGGGTCTACTGCATCATAAAAGGAAGGCTAATGAGAAATAAAGAAGCATTTATTTTAGCAACAGGAGGTTCTTCTTGATAGTATAATTTTGGCTTATTTATTTAACTGTTGTATAATCGTCCCATTATTTACTACACATAAGAAACAAACATCTGAACTTCAAACCTAGAAACAAGAAAGGATATAAAGGAGGTGACCAAAATGGCAGGGACAGGCAATGCCAATGGGCAGGAGACAGCAGACAAAACACACCAGGAATAACAAGGCCAAGTCCTGGAAGTTACTCCAAGTTACAGAGCTAAGGATAAAATGTAAGCACCGTGGCTGCTGCTATCATGAAGATGCAGTCATTTGAGGTGCTGTGCCTGAAAGACACTATTAGAAATGCTCTGTGCTTTTGAATGCAAACAAAATTGAGGACAATATATATCTAAAGTCAGAAAAAAAATTACTATTTTTCGTCTCTGAATGCTACTGGGGTTTGCATTATTGGAGTTCTTAATTTATCATATTTATCAGCGGTTTGTACAGTGGTTTTGCAAAAGACTACGTGGAACTACTAAAGTTATTACAGCAAACCTTAGATATTCCCCATTTCTACAGCACACAACACTGCACCTTGATAGAAAGGAGTTGTATCTTGTAACATTTAATTAGCCATTCTTAAACAGAAAGTCCACTCAGAACAAAGTTAAACAAGTACAAGTTCTATGACTCATGCATGTCATTAAACTGTCTGCTTTTTATGTAGTTTAGTGCAAAAACAGAGGCAGAAACTCTTGTTTGATTTGGTACCTAGAGATGGTCTATATACAAATAAAAGTGACTTCATGTATTGAAAGTGTATGCTATTATTCTATGTATAGACAAAACTGAAAATTATTTTACTTGCTATGTTGCAAATAAAAATACTCTGTATGTCTTTAGGAAATACAGTATTTGTCCAGTTGAGTACAGAGACTAGAATCTCTTATCATTGATTTTCTTGACAAGTAAAAAATAGATCTAAAAACCACTGATGACACCTCATCGCTGTAAGAGCAAAGAAAATCAGTTGTAGTAGTAGAATAACAGCACTGGAATAACTTATTTACTGTCAGGAAGAATTCCAGCAAAAACCAGCCAATAAATCCTCCTTTCTGTAAAGGGCGAGGATTGCATCACACTGATTAGCTCAGACACCTTTCACAAGGCTGTCTCCTGAAGCTGCCAGGAAAAAATACTGTCTGTGGTGCTGTTGATGCTTTGTGGGGAAGGCACCCTGGTATCAACACACCTTTATATTCAGTGTTATTCTGCCTATTGTGTCATCCAATGTTCTTAAGCTGTCCTCCTTACACGCCAGTGTTCTGCACAGAAAAGATCTGTGGGTCAAAATCAGCAAGTCTTCCCTCATTACTACTGAGGCCAGCTTATGCAAGACTTTCATGGAAGAGGACAGGAATGTCACCAGAGCATGAAGTGACACTAGTGAATACTATTGTTATATCTACAATATCAGGAATTTTAGCTCAATGGGACAAAGAGAAATTTCTCAATTTATGAGACATACATTGAGACTCAACAATGGAAAAGCTCCAGTAACTCTGAACTAAAATGGCTCACACTTAATATGCCACATCAGCCACAGTAGATAAGAAAATGTGTTGAAAACAATTAAGAGTAAATACAAGCTTTGGAACCCTTTTAGTGTTCTGGAAATACAGCTGAGGAAGTTTTTCAGATAACAAAAATCGAGAAATATCTTGCAGAAAGTATTTGGAAGAAATGTGCTGGAAACATCTAGGAGAAGCAAACCAATTTAAACCCCTGAAAAAAAACTCAGATGTGGTAAATACTCCTGCAAATATTTCAGTAGAGACCTTCGAACCTAGAGTACCACCCCCTACTCCAGGTTCCCCTTTTTCAGGGAAACTATATTGGTTTCTGCATAAACAGAGTCTCTGAGCTCACTCCCCTGCCTGTACATTTAAGGCATCCACTGAATTATCAATGATGTCTCTGGGAAAAATCTTTCCCTTTCTTTGCTCTTTTTAGCCAAAGAGAAAACTTAATTTTAAACTTAAAACTTACCAGCAAGTCCATCAAATGGTGAGGCAGTCAGCCAAAGAAAAAAAATACTCTGCTGGTTTTTAGTTTAAGCGTTATCTCTGGTCTGCACACATGTAGTGCTGAACATCCCAGATCAATAGTTATGAGTGAAGAGTAAACCTTATTTGCTATTGTTTTCTTATTAATTATCAGCATAATATGGTTGAAGCTCACTTACTGTACTGTCAGTGCTAAAGCATGTTAGTCCATAGATGTCAGTATATAGATATATAGATATTAGCATGTTAGTATATAGATATGTAAGTACGTTTATATACAGATTTTTAGATCTAAATATATAGAAAAAATATATAATAAATAATATATAATAAATATAAATAACATATATTTAGTTCTAATAAAAAAAGCACTTCACAGAAGATTAAAGTAAAACACAGCTTAAAGTATAAAAAAGCATACATCTTTTCAGCCGCTGAAGACACAATGTTTTACACGCAAAATAGTTTTGCTTAATACAATCTATTTTTTGATTAACCATTGCACTTCCTTTCAGAAGTCACGCTTTTCCACTCTGATAGGTCAAACCCATTGCATTTCATTGTGTCCTCTTTTTCTAGTCCAAGTGTTAACAATAACCTTTAATCTAGAAATGTGTGCTTTTGACTATTGCAAATTAGACACGAAAGTAAAAAAAGAGCGTAAAAAGTAAATGCAGGTGGCGGGAAACGATCTCCCTACCAACCGATGCAACTTTACAAAGGAAACACAGAAAATGGCTTGACCAAGAAGCCATTTCCACATATCATAAAAACGTCCAGAACAATTTTCTGCAGAAAAATGCCACAAACCGTTACCGCAAACATACCTTTTTAAGGATGACGAGTTAGAGGCATGCGGATTGTGACAGCACGCACAAAATGGCAGCAGCCACGGCGTAAACACTTGGTAAGTGAAATGCTGCCGAGTTTTTTGGTTGTGTCTGCGTGCACAAGAAGGGACCTGGCCTCGTCAGGCTGAGCAACCACAAGGAACAAGTTAAAGATCACAGAGCTTCAGATTAAGGAAGTGAGTAGTGGCGGGAGGCCCTGACACAGGAAGCAACCACTTGCATCTAGATTTTCACAATCACTGGTGCACAAAGACTCTTCCTGCTTCTACTTGTCAGGCCTCACAAAAAGAGTCAAACATAAAAAGGGTAGGGACAGGGAGAGCGCCAAATTCATAGTCAGTTTCATTTATGGCATAGTATGTTTGTAGAATAATCATCCTCCTGAAAGGCAATAAAAAGATCTGGCATTTTTCCCTTTGTCATAAGGGCACTGTCATATGATCTGACTTCTTTAGAGGGTGATTACACGTGGAAGGCTGAAGAGGACTTGGAGACACGTAACAGTTGACTCAGTTATACCTATGCCGATCAGCACATCAGCATTTCTCACTTAACATGCACATTCTACAGCTCTGGAAAACAGTCAGCAAGTTGTCCCTGCTGCTAGCTCTGGAAACTGTAATAAGTCGAGCTTGTTGAGCCTTTACCTTTCTTTTTTTTCTCTCCTTATTGATCTGTGCTGGTTTTGGCACGGATACAGTTGATTTTTCTTCATAGTAAATATTATGGGGCTATGTTTTGGATTTGTGCTGGAAACAGCGTTGATTGTAAAATTTGTTTTCATTATTGCTGAGCACTGCTTACAAGGAGGCAAGGCCATTTCTGCTCCTCATACCACCCCACCAGCAAGGAGACTGGGGATACACAAGAAGCTGGGAGAGGACACAGCCATGACAGGTGACCCCAGCTGACCTCAGGATATTTCAGACCACATGGAACCATACTCAGTATATAAAACTGGGAGGAAGAAGAAGGACTACCACACAAAGCATTTACTTGAAGAAGCTGAATGTTTCCATCAGGGAAAGAAGGTAATATACTCCAACACTTAGTAATTAACTTTGATTCATAGTAATATGTAGAGGGACTGTCTACTTCAGGCTCCAAGGAACATTCTCATGTTTCTCAAAAGCATCATTTCCTCAGCTCGCCAGAGAGTATTTTTAACAGTTTCAGGTAGAAGCCAGTGGAAAGCAAGACAACTTAGAAGATCATTTAATTTACCCTAAGAACATTAAGCAATGTACATGCCAAACCTGTGTAAAGAAGATAAACCCATAACTTACCAGCTGAAATGTAGAAAAGCCAGGGGTACTTAAGCTTCGCTGGCAGAACTGTGTGAAGCCTGGCTGGAGAGTAAATTGCTTTCTTATTTCTGCAGAGGAGTGCCTTTAATTAAGCAGAGAAAAATCCTTACAATTACAATTATCCCTGTACAAATTCCAAATGCCAGCATTTAGAACACTGTCCCAGTGCTTAGAAATACATTTTGATAAAGGTTGAGGCTCCTCTTGGTTTGTAGTTGATGCAAATCTCATAAAGCATTTTCAGTCCTATATAACTAAGATTCTGTCCCTCTTCCAACAGATTTTTATATTGCAGCCCTCACAACTGGGAAATGCTATGAGAGAAAGAATAACCTCAGCCTTAAGCAAAGTGTGACTGCAATCTTCATAGCAACACCTGCAGATTCACTTCTGCAAAGCAAAAATACAATAATAAAGCAGAGAAATAAAAATGAACATCACATAAGCAAATATTTTAATTAATCAAGGCATAAAAACAAGATGAGACCACTCACTGAAAAGTGTAAGCCCAGACTTCCACTAATAATGCAGTTTGCTGTAAAAAGCCCAAGGCAAACCAAAAAAGGAATTAAAAAACCTGCCTACTGTATCAGCTAAACATTTGAGGAAGAAACTTCTTAAGTGCTAATTAACTGATTGCTATGGAAGCAGCAAGAGCCCAGAATTGAATTCTTCAGAAATCCCAGGGTGATAATAATGTACACAGACTGAAAATACAGTAGAGTAGCGTGGTCTTTTTTCATGGAAACTAATCAATTAATGTTTAATATTATTTAGAATAAGCAGTTTAAGGATAATCAGCCATGAAAGGGTAACAAAACATCTACATTATATTTCACCATAAGGGTTCAGGACAGGACTTTTAAAACAAGATGCAGTTAAGCAGATTCCAAGTAAAAACATTAGCCTGCAGCCCACCACCAGGGCAGTCAAATGGGAAAAAGGAAAATACAGAGGTAAAAAGACACTCCCTTCCAAATGAGACTCTTTCAACTCCAGCAAGCATTAATATGCATCTTAGAATTACCAGTTTTGCCCACACATTTTCTCCTTTGTGGCCTCTTGATTCCTATGAGTGCTGTATCCACTCTGTGGCACTCATTGCTGCCTTTTTGAGCATGACAAAACCCTGAATTTCACCTAATACATTTCTGTTCGTGTGAAGCAACAGGCACCTGACAGAAGGTCTTGAAAGTATTAGAGGTATGAGGCCAAAATTAGAAAATGAAAGTTGTTTAAATGAGAGTATTTGCTTTTAGGTCTATGGCTATGCCAGGTAGGAGTGGGATGTTGCTCCAGTCTGAAGGCAGCAGCAGTCACAGACAGAACACAGAATTACAGAGAAAGTAAAGAGATCCATTTGGAAGAGGATTTCCTACTCATCAGTGGTATTCCAAAAACCAAAACTGAGATCTTTTAAAGGTTATTCAATGATTAATAAGCAAGATGCAGGGAAAGTGATGAAGTCTGTGCACTCCATAGATTATCTTTGACCTATTTTAGAAAGAAAAGTTGCTCGTATATCAGGGTTATTGTTACTCAATTTCCCACTGCAAATCATCTCTGATAATGAATGTATGTACAAAACACAAATTATTCAAAATCAGTATCTTACTGCAAATTGAGTCAGTTTCTAGCCTGTGCAGAAGTATCTGTTACTGATGGAAATAGTAGAGGTAGCAGCAGAAGTAAAAACTGTGTTGCAGTCTATTGCAGAAGTTGTTGCTGTAAACAGTAACACAAGACACCTTTAAATTACATCCAATATGGGGTTATCAGATGCTTCAAAAGGGAAATTATATGAATTTTCAATACAAGAGGAAGCACGCATATGAATGAAGGGCCAAATTTGCTGTCTGGTAAAAGCCTGGTCAAATGTAACTAATTTGGAGCAAATACAGTTCTCAAGAGTATTGACATCAGTTCCAGTGTCTTACCAATAGAAACAACTTGCAAACTAAATCAGTCCAATGGATGACACACCTTTTAATCTGTAATGGTGACTTTCAGATAAGAATAATTCATTTTACTGACTTCACAGTTTTGCAATGACTATAGGAAAAAGGTACAGTGTGAATAACAGAAGACAGCAAAATTTGTTTGAACCAACTCAGAAATCACTTGCTAGGATTAAAGGAAAGTCCCAACTGCTAAAAGAACCAAAAGCACAAATTAATCACACCAACATGGTTTGAAAGGTGGGTGTAACACTCAGAGATCTACATGGAAACTTTTGAAAACTTGAGAACTAAGGTGGAAACAGAGGTCCTGCTAGATGGCTCTTTGATAATGCCAGAATGGCTGTTGTCTGTGACATGCCTGTTTTCTGATCAAAGAGCTGCCTTGGGCACTATTAGTGTACCCTCAGGAAAATGGTAGTTCACAGTCATTTAGTTCATGTCATGTCTTAGCTTTCATGGAGGCTGCTGTCCATCTATGCCTGGCTATATTTTACCCTCCTTGTCTGTACAACAGGCCTGTCTGATTCTGAGAAGAGCTTTACAGTCATACTTGACTGCAACAACGGTCTATGTGCTGAAAAACAAGGAAAGAAGGCAAGTGGTTAAGGATAAATGCAAAGCAGTCCCTGAAAAATCTGAGAAAAAATTCTGTGGTTTCCATTTAGTTGAAGCAAGGGGACCATGAAATTGCACTTAACATTAAAATGTACATCACCTTAGACATGCCTGTTCATTAATAGTCTGAGGATGAAGTGTATGGTGAGCAACTAGATGTGGACTGCAGCAAATTCTGGTCCAAAAAGTTTTGGAATTTTTGGTATATTCTTGGCAATTCTTAGGAGATGATGAACAAACAAGATGGATTTATCTAAGGGCAGTCACATAAAACCAATCTGTGATAGTTTAACTGGCTCAGTGAGGCTCTTGATACTATCATGATATTTCTATAAGCACAGAGAGTGGCTACATGGAATCGCCATAGCTGGTTGCAAAAGAGCTCACACCTGGTTAATAAAACATATTCAAGGCACAGTCATCATTAGTTCAAAAGAAGATTGCAGGGAAATTTTACTATGAGAAGCAATTTAATTTTTCCTCAATTTAATTCCATACTTTATTTTACAACATGGATGATTACAGAGGTAACATAGGACTAAAATCTGGGGATTGCATCAACCCAGGAGGAATTGTGAGTATTTTTAAAACAGTATTTTAAAAATACTTTAAATTATGAAATCAGCTAGATTCAAAGATGAATGTAAACATCTAAACTTAGGAAGAAAAAAAAAACAACTGCAGAGATACAAAAAGTGAAAGTAACTGTCAAAAGAAATAGCCACATCACAGAATAAACACTGAGAGAGGATACTGGGACACTTACCAATAAAAGTACCACAGGTGAGGAGAAACTGATGCTATTTCTGTTAATAGAAGTCAATGAGACATACCTGGGCTGATGAACACAGAGCAAAATACAATAAATTTTAAAAGGCTTCAAAAGATGGCAGTCAGAAGGCTAGAAATTTTGGCAAGGATGACCCAGGAGGAAAGACTGAAAAAAACAGTTGTGCTACAAAAAGGAAGACTGACAGGAGATGTCCTTGACTATGTAAAAGATAGCAATATGTAAAGAAAATGGTGAACAGTTCAGGTCCCTAGAGGGAATAAGAATAAGTAATGTGCTTAGATTGAAGCAAGAAAGCTCCAGTAAAGTATTAGGAAGACAGTTCCCACTGCAACAGCAGCAGGACATGAAAAGTGTCCTGAGGAAGCTGGCTGGTGGTCTGGCCAAGCTTTCATTATATTTGAATGAATTCTCCACTATATTTGAAAAGTCCTGGTGGTCAAGTAAAATCCCGGTTGACTGAAAAAAGGAAAACATTGCTCTCATTTTTAAAAAGGGGAGAAAGAAGGAACACAGAGGCAATTACAGGTTGGTGAGCCTCACCTCTGTGCCTGGGAAGATGGTGGGGCAGATCCTCATGGAAACAGTATTAAGGTACATGCAAGACAAAGAGGTGATCCAAGGCAGCCAGCACGGCTTTACTAAGGACAAACTGTGCCTGACCAACCTGGTGGCCTTGCATGATGGAGTGTCTGCAGTGGTCAACAACAAAAGACTTACTGATGTCATGCACCTAAATTTCTGTAACATTATCCCATGTGACAGCTTATCTCCAAATTGGAGAGGCATGGCTGTGATGGATAGACTGTTCAGTGAATAAGGAATTTGCTGGATGGACAGAGCCAGAGAGTTGTGGTCAATGTCTCTGTGTCCAGGGGGAGGCTGGTGAGGAGTGTGTTCCTCAGGGCTCTGTCTGGGGACTGGTGCTCTTCAGTATCTTCACCATTGACATCACCAGTGACACTGAGTGCTCCCTCAGCAGGTTTGCAGATGACACAAAGCTGAGAAGTGCAGTTAACACAACAGAAGGGAGGGATGCCATCCAGAGGGTCCTGGACAAGCTTAAGCACAGGGCCCACGGGAGTCTCATGAGTCATGGGAATCACACAAGTCCAAGTGTGAAGGGCTGCCCCTGGGTCAGGCCAGTCTCAGATACGAGTACAGACTGGGAGGAGAACTCATTGAGAGCTGCCCTGTGGAGAAGGGCCTGGGGGTTCTCCTGGATGAAAGGCTGGATGTGACCCAGCAGTGTGTGCTCACAGCATGTCAGCTGCATCCTGGGCTGCATCCAAAGAACTGTGGCCAGCAGCCTGAGGGAGGGGGATTTTCCCTCTCTACTCTGCTCTTCTGTGACCTGCCTGGAGTACTGAGTCCAGGTCCAGGGTCCTTAGCACATGATACACATTACCCTGTTGTAGCAAGTCCAAAGGAGACTCATGAAGATGATCAGAGGACAGCAGCATCTCTCCTAAAAAGGCTGAGAGACCTGGAGTCGTTCAGCCAGGAGAAGTCTCTGGGGAGACCTCATCACAGCCTCTTACTACCTAAATGGAACATGTCCAAAAGAGGGAGTGTGACTTTTTCTACAGGCAAATAGTGATAGGACAAAGGGGCAAAAGTTGTAAGGTTACAGAGGAGAAATTTAGATTAGACATTAGGAAGAAATCCTTTACACAGAGAGGGTGGTGAGGTACTGGAACAGGTTGCCCAGAGAAGTTGTGGATGCAACACCTTGGAAGTGTTTAAGGGCACATTGGATGGGGTTTTGAGCAACCTGGCCTACTGAAAGGTGTCCCTGCCCATGAAGGGGATGGTTGGATCTAGATGACCTCTAAGGTACCTTCTGGCCCAAACCATTCTGTAATTCTGAGCAGCCATCCTGGGATTGCACAGTGACAAGAGCCCACTGGTGATGTCCCTGAACTACATGGAAAACAGCATCTGGGTAACTGGAACCCTTTCAAAGACCAATGGGACTCAGCAGCGCTCTACTGATCACTTATACTGACAGCTGTTCCTTTTGACTAACTGAAAAAAAAAGGTGCAGATCTGGTGAAGATTTTCCCACAAGGGTCACTGCTGAATTCAGTTTGTCAACACTCACATGGCATGTAGAAAGATGGTGTAAACCTGCAGAAAGATGGCAGGTGACAGCATACTAAGGGTTTCTTGATTTTAGGTCCTTGGCTGAACCACAGTGTTAGAGCAAAATAACACAAATTGGAACTCATTTTTCCACTCTGTGATGTCTTGGCCCCTGAATGATCACGACATACTTCTCTGGTGCAATTCTTGAAAACGATGGAACTCACCAGACTTCCTGACCCACCCAGAAAGGATTGCAGGGTAGCCAAAATAAAAACAACCAACCAAAACAAAACCCAAACCCCAAACTGGTGCTTCTCAATCTCAATTTCACCGGTGCCTGTCCCACAGGCAGATATAAACCTCCAGCAATTGCTAGCAAACAGCTGAGACATAGTCTGTGTTTCACAAATACCCTCCAATGCAAAGCATAGAGTTTGCATAATATATTAACAGTGTAACCGAAGTAACAGACTACACCCGGAGGTTCTTAAAATTAAATTCACCTTGTAGGTCAGATTCTGGAATGTTTCTCAGGACAGAGCTCACTGAAGGATCATGAGCTTGGAGATTTGGGTTATTGGTTGGGCCCAGATGAGGTATCAGGAAAGGAAGATAAAGCAGCCATTTATTTTCTTCCTCTAAAGTATGTTAGATCTACAGCTGAACATTGCTGGTTCTAAAATTAAAATTATATGAATGCTTATAATGCATAAAGCAGGTTCTGCAGTTTCACTGTAAATTCTGCTCAGTGACATATGTCTTTGAAATGTGTAATTTAAAAGCAGGCACAATGGGTATTTTGTTATGTATATGATATGAAAATTTAAACAGAGAAAAGCAATTTAAAAATAAAAGAGAAAGAGAACAGCTTTAAAGATCACCTATTAACTGAAAATCCGAAACTTCATAAGAAAAAGACTAATTTTAAAAGTATGCTTCACAGGCCTACAGGATGAAGCTCTCCAAAGTTACTTGCTATTGGAGGGGAGGCAGAAAGGGTAATCCTTAACAACCTTACAATCCCTTCCAGCAGACTCAAGTTTTCTTATGCAGTTAGACGGCAAGGAAATATGAAAATAAATAAATACATAAGCAGAGAACAAGAACTTTCCCCAAAGACAGAAACATTCACACTTAAATGTACATGGATGGCAGAATCACAAAAAAAAAAAAAAAAAAAAAAAAA
>VXBN01014819.1:203329-221393 GCA_013397395.1 Sinosuthora webbiana | reverse complement strand
CCTTCCTTGTCTTCCTTCCTTCCTTGTCTTCCTTCCTTCCTTGTCTTCCTTCCTTCCTTGTCTTCCAAAAACTTACATTCTTTACAATTATAATGGCAATTTCAAGGCCAGTAATGATTGTATGTGCCACCCTCTTTTTATACTGTGATTTGAAAGTAATAGAGTAATAGCACTTTACTCTTCTAGATTTTTGTTTTGTCTGCACTGTTCCACCAATACATAACAGAATGATTATGAAGTAAATGCAAAGACTTGTATTCCAGCTAATGTGTATTATCTGAGCATCCAAAAGGCTTCACTAAGAAAATGCTACTGCAATACAGATAATTTTGTAAAATCTGTACTAAGTTTAATAGTTTTTGTGCTTTGTTTTCATGTTTAGTTTATATTAAGAAACAATTATTGATACAAAGTGGAAAAATTCAGAGATTAACAACAATAATAAAGAATATTAAAATAAAGATTATGTACATGTCATTCAAGGGAAATTCTTTTTGCTCCTATGGGGTTGTTTTTATTTTTTTATCAAGGTCAAAGTTGGTATTTTTATCAACCAGCAAAAAAGGGGGCTGTCAACTTCAAATAAATTCATAATATATTCATCAAAGGGTCTTTAATACTGAGTACATGAAAGGCCAGAGGAGAAAATAATGCAAATGGGATAGAACAGGAAAAATGATTTGTGTTAATATTTTGGCCCATCATTTCCTAAGAACACAGATTTGTGGAGCTTCAGTGTGACATTTCTGATATGGAAAAAACATGAGGGTTTTTTTTGTTGTTGTTGTTTTGTGTGTGTTTTTTGTTTTGTTTGTTTTGTTTTTGGTTTTTTGGGGGGTTGGTTTTTCTTTTTTTTTTCTGACATACATTAAAAACTATTGTTAAAAATAATATATTTTTGTATCTGCTGGTTGCCTCTACATGTACAAATTTCATTACTACAGACTCTTACATACTTAGATTATGCAATATATTTTGTATCATAAGTTACAAACTCAAGTATCTGGAAAAGCTTGAAGAAATGTAACATTTTACTCAATGCTCTAAATAAGAGGTCTTGATACTATCATCTTTGTAAGGCTCAGATCATGTGACAAATGAAATAATATATGCACTTATCTAACTCAGTTCGCTTAACTTTCGGGAAAAATACTAATATTGAGTCCAGCTGTGCTGACTCCCTTGTAAAAGATCTCCATTATTACCAAAGCTCAGAAAACTGTGATTCATCATGTGCAAGTATAATTCTACAAAACTAATGAGGAAAGATATTAGGGACTTATTGTATGAACTTGGCCCAAGACCTTGTTAGGCCTGGGCCTATTTTTCTGTAACTGCATTTATGGAACAAAAAAGGCCAACTATACAGACTCATGCTCATGAACTGTAATTTTTAATGACCATAAAACCTGAAAACAGTAGAAGGTATAAAATACATTAAATATTTCTTTCTCGCTGGTTTTCACGTCATGTTTGAAAATGACAACTGTTTGGAGCAATTAATAAGAAATACTCATACACAGGACTTGGTGGACATGTAAAAATGTCTCTTATTTGCAACTACATTTTCCTTTGGTAAGCTTAGGATTTCCTTGAGTATATAAAAAGAACCTCATCATAAACTGCAAGCTAGGCTTCACCATGCACATATATGTCTGAAGTCTGGAGGGACATAAGATCTTAAAAAATTATGTCAAAATACTTTTTTGAGCTTTTCTGCTCAGAGCCTAAAGTCTCATTCAAGCTCAGCAGTCATCTCCCAGAGAAAAAGCAAAAATCCCATTACTCTAATCATGTAACAGGGATTATTACACCTGAGTTCAGTGATTGCACAGATATGTAAGTGCTGTATAATACTAAGCTTTAACAGCTGTAAGAGAAAATAGATGGTCATATTTTAAACCCTATTTGAGTACAAAGTCTGCAGTTAGAGAGCTTCCCAGCTGCCAATATATCTGCCTCAACTGTAACAACAGTATTCTGCTTGCATGACCAACTGTTCTCTAAAGACACGGTTTCTACAGCTGCCCACCAGATGATAAAGTGTACACTTGTATTATGGAGCCTATCTTTCCTGCACTTGTAATTTTTCACAGAGATATAACTGGGTGGGTCTGTGTTTGTCATCAACCTCCTACTTAAGTGGCTACTATCATCTTCATTTTATGGCAGGCAGATGACTCCAGAAAGGGCAATCAATAGAAACCAAAAGTAAGTCACTGTGAATAACCAAAGGCACCAGTACCCTCTGAAAAGTAGTTATGGGGGCATTTTCTTGCTATTTCTTATCTACTTCCTAAAAGTTATATATATTTTAGGCATGAAATGTTGCAATTCCTGCAGAGTATGCCAGAGGAAAGGGCTTTTAAGGCTTTGTGATGGACACTGTGATGCCAAATGTAGTAAAGGCATCATCCTGAAAAACCTTACCTTTCAAAAATGGGGAGATGCTTACAGGAATTTTTAACAAAAATATCAATTATTACCCTATGGCACAATCTAGACATATTATGTTGGTTTCTTCTTCACCTGATTTACAATCCACTTCTGCTGGTTTACACCTCTTCCTTATAGTGAAGGAGTACCTGTAAAAATGTCTCAGAATATGACACACAGGTCAATACACCTAGGGGACGAACCATCTGAGGCCTTTAATGACTACTTAGGTGCTGTGAGCACCTGTAACTGATAGAGCAGGGATGAAACCATGATACTGAGTCCTTTTCATCTTTTCTGCTCCCTCAAATTGCCTTGATTTCAAACAGTGGGCAGGTGGAAGGTAAAACATCCACGTGCAGAGGCTGCAGGGTGGGACTAGTCCTCATGGGTAGCATTTGAAGTTGCAGAACACCCTGTCTCCTCTCCCCTCTTTTCACCTGCTTTAGAGCCATGTGCAATCTATTCTTTTGCTGAATACAAATCCAGAAGACACCAAGACAGTGATGCCACAAGCTTGGAAAAAACAGCTTGGGGTAAAGAGATGGGGTTCTTCATCTGTCTAAAGGAATAATGTTTAAAGCTGGTGAAGTATGAGCTGGATGAGCAGACAGTGAATTGGACTGAAAACTTCCTGAACAGTTGGTGATGACCAGTGGCAAGAAGTCTAGCTGGAGAGTATAAACTAGCAGTAAAACTCAGGGGTCAATACTGGATTCAATCCTGATTAACATCCTCATTAATCACCTGGATGACAGGGCAGAATGTACCCTCAGCAAGTTTACTGATGACACAGAAGTGGAAAGAGAGTGGAAAATGACCTCGATGCAGCAGAGGGTCATGCTGCCATTCAGAGGGAACTCAATGGACTGATGGAAACCTTGTGAAGTTCAGCAAGGCAAAGCCCTGCACCTGGATCATCTCCATGCACCTATATATGCTGGAAGGCATTTAGCTGGAAAACAGCTTTGCAGGAAAGCATCAAAAGTCCTAGAGAATCATGACTGCATTGGTTCTAGGAGTCTATGACTTCCACANGGGTCATGCTGCCATTCAGAGGGAACTCAATGGACTGATGGAAACCTTGTGAAGTTCAGCAAGGCAAAGCCCTGCACCTGGATCATCTCCATGCACCTATATATGCTGGAAGGCATTTAGCTGGAAAACAGCTTTGCAGGAAAGCATCAAAAGTCCTAGAGAATCATGACTGCATTGGTTCTAGGAGTCTATGACTTCCACAAAGTTGAACATGAGCCAGCAATATGCCCTGGTTGCCAAAAGGCCAGATGTTATGCCAGGGTGTGCTGGGCAGCAGGTTGAAGGAGTTGATCCTTGCCCTCTGCTCAATGCTGGTGAGACATCCTTAAGTTCTCTCTCCACATCTGGGCTCCTCAGTACCAGAGAGACATGGATATACTGCAGAGAGACCAGCCAAGGGTGATGAAGGGACCAGAGCATCTCTCCAGTGGGAAAAGACTGAGACAGCTGGGACTGTTCAGCCAGGAGAAGGGAAAGCTCGGGGGGATCTTATCAATTTATACAAGTATCTAAAGGGATAAAAGAGTAAAGAAGACAGAGCCAGGTTTTTCTCAGTGGTTCTCAGTGACAACACAAGAGGCAATGGGCCTGCCCTGAAATCTGGGAGGTTCCATGTGAAACATCTTTTTCCCATGAGGGTGACTGAACTCTGCTACAGGTTGCTCAAAGAAATTGTGGAGTCTGTCTTCTTGGAGGCCTTCAAAATTCAACTGGACATGATCACAAGCAGCTAGGTCTAAATGGTCGTGTTTGAGCAGAGGGTCTGAACAAGATAACCTCCAGAGGTTCTTTCCAACCTCAACTATTGTGTGAAAGAATTGAGCAGATACTTTGGTCAGTTTATAATCTATCCCTGTGAACCAGAAATGGGAGATAAATGCTGTGGACAATTGGAAAAAAACACATGTTGTAATCAGCTGAAAAAATGGAAGAAGTTGAATGAAAGATGAAAAAAGTATAGTGATATTCCTGTACACACCAGTATTTATTTCCTATAGCCAGATTAAACAGTTTTCAAACAAAACCAGTATCCAGGAACAGTGTTAGTCAGTCTTATCTCAGTGCTTGGTAAGATCATGCAACAGATTATCCTGAAAGCTATAATGAAGCACAAAGAATACAACTTCACCTAGGGCAGATTGAGCTGGACTCATCTAGTGGCCTTCTACAGTGGAGTGACTGCATCAGTGAATATGGGAACAGCAACTGGTGTTACTCACCTGAATTTCTGTATGGTGCCCCACAACTTCCTCACCTCTAAATTTGAGAGATGTTTATTTAATGGGATGGAGTCTTAGCTGGAGAAGGAACTAGCTTGACAGCTTCCTTGCCTGATCTGCAGTAGATGTGCAATGTCCAAAACAGAAATAAGTAATGAGACCTGTTCCTCAGGTGTAAGTAGAGGGAGCAATACTACTTAATAACTTCATTAATGACATACATGGTGGGACTGAGTGCACCATCAAGCTGAGTACTTCATTTGATTCACTTGATGGAAGGGATCTGTCCAGAGGGAAGGGATCCTGACAGATTTGAGAAGTGGGCTCATATGAACCTGATGAAGTTCAACAAGGCCAAGTGCAAGGCATTGAACATGTTCAGGGCAACCACCAAGACCTGTCCAGATTGAGAGATGAATTAATTGAGAACAGTTGTCCAGAGAAGGAACTGGGAGCACTGATGAATGAAAAGCTGGACATGACCCAGCAATGTGTGCTTAAGGCCCAGAGAGCCAAACGTGTCCTGGGCTGCATCCAGAGCAGTGTGGGCAGCAGGGCCAGGGAGGGGATCCTGCCCCTCTGCTCTGCTCTGCTGAGAGCCCACCTGCAGGGCTGCATCAGCTCTGGGGTCCCAGCACAGGAAGCAAACAGAGCCCTTGGAGTGAGTCCAGAGGAGAGCTGAAGCACTGCTCTGGCAAAGATGGACTGAGAGCTGATTTGTTCAGCCTGGAGAAGAGGAGGCACTGGGAAGACCCAAAATCAGCCTTCTGGTACGTAAAGGGGACCTGCAGGAATTATGGGGAGAGACTTTTTAAAAGCACCTGAAGTGACAGGACAGGGGAGAAAGCGAATCCTCTCCCTTTAAAGCGAAAGAGGATAGGTTAAGACTAGATATTAAGAAGACATCCTTTACTGTGAAGGTGGTGACACATTGGAATGGGCTGCCCAGAGAAGCTGTGGGTGCCCCATCACTGGAAATGGTCAAGGGAAGGTTTGTTGGGGCTCTGAAGAACCTGATTTGGTGAAAGATGCCTCGTCCAATAACAGGGGGTTTGGAGCTACATGATCATTGAACAGAAACCTTTTCAGGGATCTAAAAGGCAAACCCAATCTTTATACCCCATGCACATGAACTCCATGAAATTGTCCCAAGGATTTAAAAGATTAATCTCTTTTATTTTTGTGAAAGTATTAGAAAAATGCCCATTTACTATAAACTGTTATCTAACATTGCTATACCTAATGTATGAAATACATGCATCTTCCTTTTTTCCCTTTAATGTTACATTCAATATTCTGTGTACCGAATACAAACCCACTACCATTTCACACATGTATGTGTGTATACACTAGATTTTTATATTTACCACATAAACCTATTGTACATAAAAAATACTGAGGTCCTCTCTGAAGCTTCTTTTATATATTTTGATTTTAAAAAGAAAAAATAATGAAAATAAATAGCTTGGTGTATAACAAGGAGTCTGGTAAATGCTTTTAAGTAATTAACATCTTATTATATCCATATAACAAGTGTTATATTGAAATCCAATCCAAAGATTATAGCCTCAGCCCCATAAAGGGGTTCCATTGAACAGAAATTGAACTCTCTGCTATCAGATTATATAGGAAATGAAGACAATTGTACTTGACTCTTCCACAACAGCCTTTGTCATTTAGGGTAGCTTCTCATGAATCTTCAGATCTGACACTCTGTACAATATATTATTTAAACTGACCTTTTCATTTCAGGTAAAAAAAAAAAAAAAAAAAAAAAAAAAAAAAAAAACCAAAAAAAAAAAACAACCAAAAAAACCCAACGTATTTTCATCATTAATCTAAATTGGAATTCCTGGTACAATTGGAGAATTTCATATGAATATGACTTTTAAGGCGAGCTTTAAAACAATTGAAATCTTTAGCTAAATGTTCCCTTTAATATTGGTAGCGTGGGTTTGTTATTCTTACATATAAGTCTATGCATGTAAACTCATCCTTAGGTGCACGTCTTAAAACTGGAACAGGAAAAGCTAAGTTTGTTTCACAACTGGGCAATTTCAGGGACAAGGAAATGAAATTACAGAAACGAATGTTGAAAATTTCTTATGTAATACTTGTGAAATTCATACAACAGCTGTCTGCAGAGGCAGTTGAGGAGTATGCCTATTGGGAGGGTTTTTAATTGCAAGAGTCAGATGACTGAAAGTGAAGTGATGTGTTAGGGACCTGTATTGCTGTTCTGCATAACCTTCTGTTTTGTAATTTGTTTTGAAATGTTTTGAATGCAGAGCATTGGTGACAGGGCCCCTCTAGGTGCTTGAAGCACAGTTCTCTTCACTTGAAGTCAAAACAAACAGTTACCACTGCAAGACCTATGTGAAAGATAAGACAGTACATTGCACTAGTTAAACAAAAATAATAAAAATAGATTATCTCTTCTGTTAGTGTTGTGTTTACCCTAACACACTGCCAAGACAAACTGATTAAAATTCAGTTTTTCCGGTTTTCTGTCAAACCTATACTGCTCAGCTGGTACATATTAGAGCCCACATTTCTAGCAATGGTGAGTTGTTTTCTCCTCAGTGGTTTACAGCATTATTTTTGAACTTCCTTGATTCCTGGGTATGAATACTGTGATTGGAAAGTAGACACACTTACATTGAACAATCCAGATATCTTCTAACTACTATCTTGAATTAAACTCAGTAAGGATGATTTGGCTTTTTGTGTCCCATGCTGACTCGAGGGACACTAAAAATTTGTTCCTTCACTTCTACATAGGAAATTAACATCATTATTCATAAAACCAATCCTATTAAAGCAGAAGGAACTACTCACATACATGCATTAAAAACATATGTGCAAGTCTTTGCAGGATTAAAAAAGGCAGGAAGCAACAGGTTGGGGCAACAGACACCAGATGGGTGGAAGGAAGAATAAAGTGATAGGAAAACATGGTTACGTGGGCAGGTTGCATACAAGAGTTTGAAGGCATTTGAAGGCCTGTATTGAAAATGTGACCTAGCTCTAAACAAATGTGTTGCTTGTCATGCAACAGCTGTTCCTGAAACATCTGCAACTCCAGTGCTCATGAACTCACACTAAATTTGAATCATAATGAGACCACTAAGACATTTTGTGTCATGTTATAGGTAATTTTTTTACAGGACAGAGTTCACAGGTTGGTCAGGTATCTGTCAAGGCTCACCAAACACACCAGGGGACACTTTATGTTGCTGGCAGGGAGGTGGCTGATGTTCAGGCAGAACAGAGCCTAAAATTCTGCAGGTCCTCATAAAAACAGCATATAGCTTACATAGACCACTGGCAAGAGAAAGAGTGGATGAAAAAGGGCAGAGTTTTGCATGCAAATTTGTAGTGAATGCAAAGAAATTACAGAGGCAGTGTACTAACTCCTGAAAATGTTGCCTGGTCAGTAAAGTTCAACTTCCACTACAAGCTGCATTTTGAAGAAGTCACAAACTCTGAAGAGAAACAAAACTTTACAGCTGTAAATTAGCCTTTTGTGGACAGTCAAGAAACCTAACACACTGACACTATTATTCCTCTGATTTTGAAAACTTAAAAAAAAATCCAAACTACCACATAAAAAATGCTTCTTGTGAAGATCTATCACTCTTCTGTCAGCAGTACAAACTGCATTGGAGGCATGTAAAAATGTCCTGCTCCTTTTGGAGAGAGGGAAACAAAACATCAAAACATCCTTCTAAAAAATTCTATTATACTCATAAAAGAGAATAAAGTGTGAGTGTAAAAGAGAATATCCATGCTCACAAAATGAAAGGACACACTCTTAAGTCAGAATCATATTCAGAATATTTTTATAATGTATTTCAACATTTAACTTGCTATGATTTAACTTCACTATTGATTCAAAAGATAATTTTAAAAATTGTAACAGTAATTTGATTTCACAACAGTTCTTACTACCAAAACTTTTGTGAACCTTCATGAAATGAAGCTGAACTAATTGTTACGACTCCACTACTTTGTAAGGCTTTAGTAATAGAGATGAACAGTGACCATCACCAAAGCTAGGGAAAGCTGCCAAAAAGCTGACCCTAAAAATAGGAAGAAAGAAAATAACTCAAACTCTGTAAACATCAGCTAGTTATGATTTCTTTTCAAGCAAGTCTCCAAATGATCAGGAACTGTGGCATGATCCTCTCATGAGCTGCTCATCTGATGGCTTCCAAATATGGTGTCTCACTCTTGTGAATATTCCACCATAAATTTAAAACAAATTCCCAAAGGATACAGAAAGGTACACAGATGCACATTCTGCCATGAGAAAGGCACAATCACAGAGGAGCTAATTTTATCCTCCCTGACTGCAAACCCCGTGTCTTCCAACAAATTGCTGAGGAGGTGGAGTTTCTCTGCATACTTTTCTCTCTGGCACAGAGACTTATCCTCAGTTTATATTACCATTTTGCTATTTGTTCTTTTCTGTGTCAGCAAACTCAGGTACCCGGTACTTACATCAATACCCTGGAAACACAGTTTTTGTCTCAGACAACAAGACTCTTGGAAAGGAGGCCTGTTTTTTTCCTTTAACCCAACAATCTGAAAAGAATTGTCTTGCTTTCTTACTGCCACCACAGACAAACTGAGAGTCAGCACTTCCCTAGGAAAAGACACCAAAGCCTATCAGACAGAAAGCTTAGTCTCAAGAGTATGGTGTTCCAACAGATGAACTCTAATTTACTTGATTCAGGGAGGGAATCTGGGAGGTAGATATATTTTCAGTCATCAGGGGACTTTTCATAGATGAAAGAATGAAAAAAAAAAAAAAATCCCGGGGATGTATGTCATTGCAGTATTGATGCCCTACATAAACTCCTCATTTGCCAGAGTCCTAATTTAAAGGGACCAGGTAATTTTGTCACTTCTTGTGAAGGGGAACCCCAATCACCTGCCCCGTCACCTCCAAAGAACTCGGGACTTCTTCGGACAGAATAGACGGGGAACAAACTCCCGGGGTGAGACGGGACGTCACCTCCCTGCCACAGGACCCACAGCCGGCTTTGTGTGAGTCCCAGCCGAGAGCCAACAGCCCGGCAGCAGCGCAGCCCGGCTCTGTAACCCCGGCAGGAGCAGCGGGCGGGCGGAGCGGTGCCCGGGGGAGGCTGGCTGGCCAGCCCGGCTATCGGCAGCCGGCAGACGCCTCTCCGCCCCGGGGGTCTCCAGGGGAGGAGCCGTCCCGCCCTGCTCCCGCCGCCCGCCCGCACGTCCTGGCCAGGCTGCGGGACGTATCCCGGCCGGGGATAACTGCTGAACGAGGAAAGCCGCTTACCTGTTGATTTTCAGGGCGAACGCCCTCCTGTCTGCGGCAGGTAGCGTCGCCATACGGGCGAGCAGCCGCGGGTGTCGGCCGCCGACGAGGACCGAGACTGGCTGCACGCACGGAGGGCGGCTTTATTTCATTTATTTATTTTTCCTTAATCGCGTGCTCCGGGCTAAAAACCCGACGATCCACTGACAGTTCTGGGTGGCAACTTCCGCATTTCACCTTCCTTACCGAAATTGGCCGGAGTGGGAGGGATCTGCCCCAGTGCACAGAGCAGCAGGCTGCTCACCCTGCCGCGTCTGCCCCACCGCCCGCAGCGCCCAGCGCGGCGTCCCGGGCGTCCTGCGCTCTCCCGGCGGCTCCCACCGGGACAACTTCCAGCTGTCCGCCTCGGCGGGGCACTGGGGGAGAGCAGGAACTTCCCTCTTTTACGGAGGCGAACGCCCGGCCGCCCCGAGGGCATCGTGGAGGGAAGCAGCGGGGAAGGCAAGCGCTTCGGCACGGACGGGAAGGGAAGGCACCGTGCACATCTGAACGCGCAGAGCTGCGCGAATCCACGAGCATCCCTCACCGACCCTTTTTTTCTTTTGGAAACCGCAGTGCGAGTGTCAGACGCCTCCGCCCCACCACACCCCACACACCCATACACACCCGCCGGGGGTCAAGCGCTGGTCTGCGGGGACGGGCGAGGAGGCAGCGGGCACCGCCGGGCACCGCCGCAGCCGGGCCGGCCCCGGGTGCCGAGGATCCAGCCCGTCCTGCCGGGCGGAGCAGGCGCAGCCGCCGGGCAGGGCAGGATCGGGCGAGGCAGGTCTGAATAGGGCCGCTGGGAGCAGGGCAGAACCGCGCCCGCGGCCCCAAAGGCATCGGAGATAGCCAGGCACCTTCCCCCGGCCCCGCTAGCGCATGGATGGAGCTGCTCGGGCACGTAGGGACAGCAAGATGTGAGAGGTCAATACGTGTCGGCTCTTCACCCGGGACAACATTCTGCCAGTACACCTGTGCATCCAGGATCTGCGTTTCTCTTATATCTAAGCTGTGTGTGTAACAAAATCTCACAGGTACCAACACCAGATACCAGCTCAGGTTGGCACAAAGCTTGGCACTGCTGTTCTATTCCCCAGCACTTACTGCTCAGCTTTTTATAAAAGGTCATTTTTATTAAGTATCTTGTCGTGGTGTTACAAAATTATGTTTCCTGAGTGGTATTCTTCTTTCTGCCTTGATGCAGTTTTCACTGCTTCTGCAGATAAGGAGAACTCACCCTTCATATGAAAGGGGAAACAAAAGCCAAACATGGTTCCTACAGATGAAATCTGAGGTAGTAGAGGCAATCCAGTTTAAGATTGTCTTGTTTTTATTAAATCTGTGCTTTGATGGCAACAGCATTAGGATTCAGCCATTGAAAGGCAGTCACAGCTTATGTCTCTGTTCCCAGTAACCTGGAGGGAATCTAGAGGAAAACAGTGGGATGTGAGGCAAGGAACAGAAGACTGTCAAACAGTGAGGGCCTAAAATTGTTCTACTATCAATTATCTTTTTCTCTGTGGGATTCATCATTCTTTAGAGTACTGTTAAGTATGTGTGGTCTGAAATAGGAATGCTAACCTCTAGGTTAAACTCTGGCTAAGGGTTCCTAGGGAAATGTACAGATGCCAAACAGGTTTAAGAAAAAGAAAACAGAGGTAATTAAAAATTCAAAAATTGAAGCAAATATGGGTATGTTTTTGGAAAAAACCCACAAGGACCTACAGCAGAAATAGTTCAGAGAAACTTACGAGAGAAAATATTAAAATCTACTGTTAATAGGATGTTGTTACCTAACAAGTATTTGCTTTGGGAGGAGAAAATTGGACAGTTTATTGCATGGAACTTATCCACCACACCCATCCTGTCTTTACCTCACTGAGATAAAGCTAAAGCCACTTACCTATGTGTAACTTGAACTTAAATATCACTTAGTTACAAATCACTGATATGTAGCTGTGGTCCAACATGTATTGGTGACAAGAAAAACTTTTGAATGCCATAGATACTGGATCTAGCAAGACACTGCCTCATTGAAGCTACATAAAAGTCCAGGCTTCTTTTTAATATGGCATGAAATAGGGACCTTCTTTGATTACTAAATCTTGCCATAGAAATAGAGCTAGCAGAAATGCAGGTAACATACCAATGTAGCACAAATACATCCATTTGTTAATGATACAACTGTTTATTTTGCAGCTTCATATATTCTGGTAAGCATGGACAAAAGGATTGCTCATGCAGGAAAAAAAAAATGCCTGAGGAGACACACAAAATTAAAGTTTCCAAAACTTTAAAGTTTTGGCTAGTATATATATATACATGGAGAGAGAGGGTGCTGTCATGGTTTTTCCCCAGCTGGCAACTACATCTCACACTCTGATCCGGTGGGATAAGGAAGAGGGAATCAGAAGGACAAAAGTGAGAAAACTTGTGGGTCGAGACAAAGCTGGTTTAATAGGGAAAACAAAGGCTGCACACACAAGCAAAGCAAGGAATTCAGTCACTGCTTCCCATGGGCAGGTGGGTGTTCAGCCATCCCCAGGAAAGCAGGGCTCCAGCATGGGTAACGTGACTTGGGAAGACAAACATCATCTGCACCATGTGGTCTGGGATATTCCTGTGGCCAGCTGGGATCAGCTGTCCTGGCTGTGTCCCCTCACAACTCCATGTGCCCTCCCAGCCTCCTCACTGGTGGTTTGGGGTGAGAGGCAGAAGAGGCCTTGATGCCATGCAAGTGCCGCTCAGCAACAAGAAGAACATCCCTGTGTTATCAACGCTTCTTCCAGCACAAATCCAAAACACAGCCCCATACTAACTACCATGCAGAAAATTTATTCTACATAAAACCCAGCCAAACCAGCCCAAACCAGCACACATATTCAAGCAGATACAGAACAAACACTTAGATAATTTTAAGTTCTCATCCTTTTGGATGGACTGATTTATTAGAACCGTGCTTCGGCATAGGAGCAGCAAAACTCATCAAATACTCCTTTCATCTGTTATGTCAGCAGTTACATTGCCTATTCTGAAGGGAAAAAAAAAAAAAAAGAAGAAGAAAGTATGAACTTTTATTGAAGTTTACATGGTTTTAACTCATTGGAGCACTACCGGATGAGAAGCTGGTGAAGTGATTTTTTTTAAGCTATCTTACTCAATTCAAAATTGTCAGTATCAGTTCTCCAGTTTTTTGCTAAACAAACACTACTGTTTGAATTCCTGCAACAAACCAACCTATCAATGCAAGGTAATGAAGTCTAAACACTCCTTTATAACAAGAAGTAGAACAAGATCTTTCCAGTCAGAAGATTAAAAAAAAATTACATCAAACCAGGTTCCAGTGAAGGCATCAAAAATCAAAGTTAAAAAAAAAACCCAAAAAGCAAAAAAAACCAAACCCAACAGATTTGGAACAGAATAATGTTTTCCAAAGCTAGCTTGCTTGGATGTCAGTAGCCGCTATTAAGTGTTGTATTAGATACAGTGGAAACCATGCCTGCATTCCCCATTCTTTATCCCCATCCTCCTGTCACACACACATGCATCCCAAATGGTAGTCCACCCTAGACTTAGAATCAGTCATAAGACTTAGAATCAGCCACAAGCTATGTTTCCCTGTAATTTTTCTTGGGCTTCAAATGCTCTCACCATAACCTGGTCTTCCTCCTGCACCTGAGTGGGAGGTGTTGGGTCCATGGCTGGCTGGATGCTGTACCTGGGCAGGCTGAGGAGATGCAGACACAGCCACAAAGAACAGCTGAGTGGTGGCAGTGTCAGCACAGGTTCTGTACAGGTGCCTGGGCAGAACGGACACTGCTGCAAGTTGTTTTGAAGGAGTTTGCTGGCTGGAATTAAACACTGGAAGAAACAATGACTGGCATGTCTACATGTCACCTACCAAGGATTTTTTTGTTTTTTTTCTTTTAAGGCACACATTTCCAAACATCTTTTTTCTTCTTCACTGGCAGTGGTATCCCTGTGAGGAACACTACTGCATGATCAAGTATCAAGGCACCATGACCATTGTTAAGCACAACTTTGTATCCCACCACAATCATGGCCTGTGTCCCAAAAAAGCACTGCTTAAGTGTCACCTGCATAATTGTAGCAGATGTAGCTTTGCTGATCGACCAGCAAATGAATTAGACCCATGGGAGGTTTCTCAATATCTTTTATAATGTTAAGTCTGCACCCTTGGCCAAAAACACCAGTGGTATAAAACTTCATCAATGAATAAATGTGATTTGATTACCCCATAAGAATATCTGGAGGTTCACGCCAAGAGGAAAACTATGATGATCTCAGTTTGCAATACCTGCCAGGAACACACAATGCCTGTTAATATTTGCTCATATTCCACCTTCCTACCACATCAGAAGAGTGTAATGTAGCCTCTGCAGCTAGACTCTCCTTCCTTAAAGGAAGTTGACATGCCATCAAGTTCAGTGCTTTTTTTTTTTTTGGCACAGATCTCAACTGTATCCAGCAAAATCTAAATAATTTAGTTAATTTAGTTAAATAATTTAGGCTTTAAACAAAAAAATGTTAGACTAAACCTCAGAAAAATGAGTGTAATTTTACATTATTCCTATTAATGTTTTAAATAGATTGGCAAAAGAATACTGAACTCCCTTAAAAAAAAAATAGTCAGTCCTAGTTTAAGTTTCAGTTTTGTGTTGGTGAAACAGAAGAAAGGGAACTTAGATCATTTTGAAGCCTTTTTTTCTTTTTTTCTTTTTTTTTAATAAAACACTTGAGTCTAAAAGAAGAAAAACAGTCTATGTGAAAGCAAATCTTCTTTGTGCAAATTCTTCTGGAGGAATACAAATCCTACTGGCCAGATTCACATCAGAGTTTCTCAAACAGAATGTTTATTTGTTCACCTTCACAGTGAACAAAACTCTAGCAGATACAGCACTCAGGAAACTTTCCCTTACTGACATAATTTTCTTACATACAACGTGGCAACTTGGTAGATGAGGTCTGATATATAAATTCTGACTGTAAACCATTCCTTTTTTCTGATGTTTCTCGTTTCACTAAGTTTCACATTATAACAGCATATTGAGAACATAAGCCATAAAAAGCAGCAGTGTTAAAAAGCAGGTGTACTGGCTGAAGTAAGAGCTTCCTTCTCTTAAATGACATGTGAATAACCTGCACTCTTCAAAGAAAAGTAAGGTCTTGTTGTCAGAGAAACTGTCAATGCAAATACAGATAAGAAAATAAAAATAATTTAATATAGGAATAGTTAAACAGATAACAGATGAGAAAGAAGTAAATGGGGAATATGCAAATCAGACTGACTGCAGTGATGCATCTGCCTACCAGCTTATATTTTGAGATCATAAACCTGGACTTAATATCCATTTCTTTACTATTCTGCAGGTTAACTGGTATCACTGCATGAATTTGCAATTCCTTTCTCTGAGCTGCTGAACTATATTGTACTATACTGACTAGTAGTACCATACAGGAACCTTCTCACAGGGATATTGTGCTTTGGGACTCATATTCAACATAATATAGAAATGCCAGTGATTTTCTTCTCCTGCTGTTTTGCTCAAGCTCCCCTTGCTACTGTGTCAGAAATTAATCAAATGCTGCAATGCTCTCCCTTATTTTCCTGTTAGAGCCTTCTTCCCTAATTCTCCTCTAAAGCCTTAAAAACTTTAGTCCATCACTAAAATCAGTCTTTGGCCCATCATTGAAACAAGCTTTGCTCGCACTGAGATCTTCAGTATTAGGAAAGGGAGTAAGTTATTTCAAGTGGAGCCAACTGAAGAAATAATTAAATACAACTTCCTGGTACCCAGCAACACTTCACTGCTTTCTGATGTTGCATGTCTTGTCTGCAAATATCTTAGAATAAAACACTTCAACTGTGCCACCCAGATTTAAGTTTGCTATGCTCATTTGACTCCCACCACACTAAAATGTGCAGGTTTTACAGCTGTCTTTACAAAGCAGACTTTATTACATGGTTCAGCAGAAATGAAAGGACAGCCAACACTTACAGCAAAATCCCAGTATTTGAATAAAAAGAAAATAAAAGAAAAAGAAACCTTAAAGAAACTTTAAAAGAAACTTTAAAGAAACCGAAGAAAACCCAGAAACCATAGTATTTGTTTTAGGTAATTTTAGGTAATTTGTTCAAAAAAAAAAAAAAAAAAAAAAGCAGTGTTATGTGAGCTGATGAAAACCAGAACCACTTAAGGAACCATGACACTAGTTTAATCACCTTTCTTTCCCAATACCAGATGTCTCACTGGCATGTAACTGAAATTTCAGTTATTACAGATAGTTCTCATTTTGAAAGACAACTTACACCCATATTTTACTATGTGCTGCAATGAAAATCTGCTCATTCCCAATGCCTTTCTGACTTTTCCCTCTTTTGCACAATCTTGTAGGTTTTTTTTTAATCAGTACCTTAATAACAAAATTTTATAAAGCTGTGCAGTCCCAGGACAGCAAAAACATCCATCACCAGGCTTGGTTCTAGCAGATACAGCTTTGAAAAGCTGATCAGATTTGCCCTCTAAAATAGGATGCATCATACAAGGCAGTGTCCTGAGTCACTGAAACAAGAATGCAAAAGATGCATTTTATAATGCACTGGTTCTAAAACTCTAGAAATCAAAAGCCTGTATACTGTGGGTATTTCTGTTTGAATAAAAATGGTTATATCTCCAAGAACAAGCTGAATCAATGGATATAATAAAATATTTTATAATTTCTTAAAACAGACTTTCACCTGCTTGTTAAACTTCGAATGACTAAAGGAGAAGCCAACTATTTAGAGTGGAATATCATAAAGTATTATCATTATTAACTGATATTTTAACCTCCACAAGTATAGGAAGAGTCAAGAATAAATACCAAGTACATTTATTTCCATAAAAGCCAAGAGGTGGACAGACAAGATGAAGCCCAGCATACTTTACCATAACAGTGATACTGTTTTACCCAAACCAGTGATACTGAACCTTATTTTGAGAGCAGAGAGCCCCACCTGGGTTTTGAGCATGTGCATGTATCAGCATGCATCAGGCCAACCTCTTCCCTGTGTGTCACATTTACACCTTCTGACATGGAGAAATGGAACATGTGATACCCGTTTGCTAAACCTGTGGCCCACAAAGAGCTGGGTAGCACGTAACAGCATTAAAATTAACCACTTTTGTGTCTTACACATGGTGTGTGCCCCCTCACAGTCCCTAGTGGAGTGCAGAGAAAGCCAACATCCATTCACCTTGCTGATTAATTGATTATAGATAGATGATAGCACAGGTACTGTGTTTGTTCTCACACTGGGACTCTAGTGCTCCTGTGTGTCTGAACCAGGCTTAGGGCTGACCTGCTGGCGGGCAGCTCTGAGCAGAAGGACCTGGGGGTTTTGGTGGATAACAAGCTGTCCGTGAGCCAGCAGTATCCCTGTGGCCAAGAAATCCAATGGGATCCTGGGGACATTAGGAAGAGCATTGCCAGCAGGTCGTGGAAGGTGATCCTGTCCCTGCACTCAGCCCTGGTGAGGGCTCACCTGGAGTGCTGTGCCCACTTCTGGGCTCCTCAGCACAGGAGAGACATGGAGCTCCTGGAGCAGGCCCAACAGAGAGCAAGGGAGGTGGTTAAAGGTGAGCATTTCTCCTACGAGGACAGGCTGAGGGAGCTGGGCCTGTTCAGACTCAAAGAAGAAACAACCCCTGGAAAAGAGTGGACCTCATCAGTGCCTACCAGTGTCTGACAGAGAGCGTCAAGAGGTGGAGCCAGGCTGCTCCCAGCAGTGCCAGGGAACAGCACAAGAGGCAGCAGGCAGAAACTGCTGAAGTTCCACCCGAACACGAGGAGCAACTTTTACTGTGTGGGTGCCTGTGCACGGGAACAGACTGACCAGAGAGGGTGTGGAGTCCCCCTCACTGCGGACACTCAAGAACCGTCTGACCCACTCCTGCGCCACGCCATCAGCGATGTCCCTGCTGGAGCAAGGGCACAGGCGCAGACAATCACCGATGTCCCTGCTGGAGCA
>VXBN01014819.1:170015-202965 GCA_013397395.1 Sinosuthora webbiana | reverse complement strand
CCGCCCTGCTTTCAGCCTTCGGGTCACGGTTGACAAACGTTAACTCTTTGCCGCTTAACGTCGGGATAGCGCAGCGCGTTCGGCTCGGTTAAGTGCAGGCTGCACTGCGGTCTGGAGAACGGGAGGTTCGGCGTTTTCTCCCCTCGGCCGGGAGAGTTAGCGTGTGCTGCTCGCAGTTTTACGGACAGTAAGGGTCTGGTTAAATTTAGGGTCGCCGTCGCTGTTCTGAAAGTTTTAACTTTGTTCTGCATTGCACTGCTGCAGAAAAAAAAAAAATCTTAAGGACAGGTAATGAAGGTTCCCTCGTTGTAGTGGTCACCTGGTGTGGGCTAGGTGATCCTGTCCACCCTTAACAATTCTGTGATCTTGTGCATGGGGTGAAACTGCTCCTGAGGTAGTGTCGCCGACGGTGTGAACACGTTTTTTAATAATGGCCCTTTTAAAGGCATTTAGTAGCACATCCGTGGTTGCTGCTGGCAGAACTGGTCAAAAAAGGCAGTAAGAGGGAAAAGATTGAGTGTGCCTTTTGTTAAGAGAAGCGTAAAAGTTAGTTTTGTAGGAAAAGACTTCCCAGCTAGTAGGGAACTTGTAAGTTTATCGAGTGGTGACACTTAATGAATGGGGAAACTGTGAGTCATTTAAGACTGAGATTTAATGTCCAGATAGTTCTGTGGGGTCAAATATGTCTACAGGTTAATTTCTACATCATTAGAATAGAATGTGGGATACTAGAATGAAAACTCTTATTTAGAAGAGATTTGCTTGAAGTGTGCATGTGCATGCATAACAGTATTTAGTTTTTATTTAAACATTTATGTGGGTGTTTTTTTACATTTTAAGAGAAATATGGTCTGTGTTCTAGGAGCTGGAAAAACAACTCTTCTAAATTACATACTGACAGAACAGCACAATAAAAGAATAGCAGTTATTCTGAATGAATTTGGAGAAGGTATGTAAAATGCAGAAACCTTTCTTTTTTCCACAAAATGACAAGTACCTAAAACTGCTGGGAACCAAGACTGTTGTAATTTTAAATCCATTAGTCAAATTATTAATATACCTTATGTTCTTCAGAAGGGCAGAAAGTCTTTTTGCTGGCTTTCATAAAATAGTGACGTGCATTAATCTGTTTTGGACATAAATGTAGGCCCTCAGAGTAAAGTAAATAATAACCCTGTTGGAAGTGCTGTACCTCCATTTGTCCCACTCAGTTTCAAGTAAATGGAAATTAAAATAATGTGTTGGTAGATAATATTTTCTTTTATTTCCTTTCCCCTCAGCCATTTGCAGATCACAAATTATCCTGGACCAAGAAAATGGGGAGATCGGGGCCTGATGGCTCTGGTTCTTTGGAACTCTTTGCTTTCAGGATTTTTAATTGCTCTAGCTGTAATTTCATATCTGTACCACAGTCAGAAGCTTACATTGTTTACACTGTGTTGGTGGGGGGCTTTTTGTTTGTTTGTTTTCACAGGTGAAAAATCATCTGTGTTCACTTTTCTGGCCACAGAGCCTAAAATAAAATGTACAGACAGAGCCTTTATTTGTTGTGGAGGCATAGGCTGGTGTCCCTTTCTTTTAGCAAGGTTTGTGGCACATATGATGTGCCACCATCCAGTGGGGTTTGATCTTTGTGGAATCAGCTTTGTCTGGGCTTTTAAAGTTCTGATAAAATGGAAAATAAAAATTTCTTGAGAACGTGTCAGAAGTGTGGTCTCAGGAGAAAAGAGTGTAATCCACATATCTCTCTCTTACAGGCATTGATTGTCATGCAAGATTGTAGATTAAAAATATACTTGCATTTTCAGGAAGTGCCTTGGAGAAATCTCTGGCAATCAGTCAAGGGGGAGAACTCTATGAGGAATGGCTGGAGCTCAGAAATGGCTGCTTGTGCTGTTCAGTAAAGTAAGGACTGTTGTACATGCTCTTACAGTGGATATTGTGGGGAATTGAGAAGACATCCAGGATTTGATTCCTGAAACTGATGGCAGAATTGATTGAGACTTCTTTGTCAGATGAAACAGCAGTTGGAATTTGGGAGGTAGAAATTTATTTTCTGTTGCTGCCTGACTGGATTTGGACTTGGTGTCTTTCAGAAAGTAATCTAGATACCAACTTTAGAATCACTGTGGTATTGTAGAGGAGAGATCTGTCCCTCTATTGTCAGTATTTTATGCTTCCATGTAGAGAGCTGAAAATTCAGGTGGGCTGGGACCAGGACTGGGGTTTCCCAGTTTCCTCACAAAATACTCACTTTGCTTCTTTCTTTGTACATTGGTTACTGCTTCAATATTGTATTCATCAAAAAGGGTGGAAAACCTTTTGTGACCAAATGAAACACAGCATCCAAATCTGTAAGCTGGTGGTCTTGTTAAGAAGCAAGAGAGTATTTGTTTCTTTGATAGGTTTTTTTACCCTGTTTGTTTCAGTGCTGAACTGTTTGTGCTAAGTCTGCAAATAAGAGTCCATGGCCTGTTAGTCCTGAAAATTTGGGACAACTGGTCTTATGCCTTAAATAGTAATAGGTAGTAAGTGGAAAACACCTGTTAGTAAACACCTATTGAGTAAGATCTTACTGGATTGTGTTGTTCTGGGGTGTTTTACATACTTTGGTTTCTTATATAAATGCTATACATTTCTGCTTCAGTCTGCCTTCATCAGCTCTAATTGAAGTAAATGGCACATGTTGATCTTGGTGTGGGTTAGGTAGAAAGGCAGGGCAGCATGCTTCACTTCTATCTCACCCCTTGTTTCTGTAATATCAGCTGCCAAAACAAATAGTTACATATCTACAAAGCCCTGCTCTCCTTTACAGGTTGTTTAGTGCTTGAAAACAAACCTTTAAGTCACCTGGTGGGATTAGGCAAATACTATTTTCAGACTAAAATGAAACAGAAAACTAAAATTTGCCTAATACTGTACCTGCAGATAACTAAATTTTCATTGTAGACTGTAAGTCTGCAAATGTCCTGACTGAGAACTTTTGCTTTGATGATCCTGACACTGTGTTCTGCATCAGAAGATACATTTAAATACATGCTTTAGCTTGTTTTCTCTGTTCTCAGGTTTAATTGTTTCTTCTTACAGGGACAATGGTGTGAAGGCAATTGAGAACCTGATGCAAAGGAGAGGAAAATTTGACTATATATTGTTAGAAACAACTGGTTTGGCAGATCCAGGTAGTTCACCTTACAGTTTTCATAACCATGATAATTATTCTGTTTTTATGAAGTGCTTATTTGCTCACCAGTTAGTTCACTTTGACAGTTGTAGTATAAAGTGGTGAGTTGTTAGGCATCTATGCTTTGATGGTTGTATTGACTCCAGTGAACTGGGTAAGGTGCAAATATGAGGTTGTGTGTTTGGTTGGGTTCTGTTTGTTGAACTTGATCTAAATTTAATCAAAAGCTTAGCAGAAACCCAGCTAAAATACATTTCCATTTAGAGTAGACACTGGGCCTAGCAAAGAGAATCACACTCTGAAACTAGTAGTTTTCAGTAAACTTTTGATGTTCTACAGTCCTTCTTTTAAATTCTAAATAGTTAGCATCTGTTGTATTGTTACATTGGTTGTGATAGGCCTTATATTTTGTGAAATCATAAAATATATTGTGAAACAGACTAGTACATTCTTCTCAAAGAACAATAAGAGATTTTAAAAAATCCTTCTATGCTCTTCAGTAATATTTATTATAAAAAGGTGTTCAAACCTGAGCTCATGTTAGGCACAGCTATCCAAAACAGTTTTCTTTAAACCATCCACATTAAAAATCTGTTGTAGATGGAGAGGGAAGGAAATTCTCATCAGAAATTCAATCGTTTCCCCTTTAGGAGACTGGTGCTTTCCAGCTCAAAGCTAAATAGTTGTCATTATAAAGTAATTTTCTTTAAAAGACAGGGCATTGATTTGGCCTCTGTTACACACAAATTCTGTTTGAGTCAAATTGGAAAACTATTAAGCTTTTTGGAAAAAAAAATCAATAGATACCAGAAAACAATTTCAAGTTGTGGTCCCTGCTGTATCTTGCATGAGTAAGCACTAGAACAACTGGCAGGTATTTGGGTCTGATACAGAGTGGTGTTTGAAGGACTGCATCTTGCCACTTCAGGTGGAGACAGTTTTAGGTGTTGTCATGACTTTAGTTGCTGATCTTATTGTTAGCACTGCAAATACAGTTTTTCTGTGAAATACCTCAATGGATGTAGTTTACTGGAAAAATCTCAATTTTGCAACTGAATTTATACTGCACTTCTTAGGAGCTGTGGCCTCCATGTTCTGGGTTGATTCTGAGCTGGGCAGTGACATCTATCTTGATGGTAAGAAGTGCAAGCTTATTTTCCTGTGTATTGGCTTTTCTTATCTGAAATACATTAGAGTAATGTCTTCTTGGTGTTTCAAGGCAAGGTTTCAGAAAATGTTAGGAATGTATGAACTTGGTTTTCACGCTGCCAGATATGGTCACAGAGGTATCCCTGCTTATTTTCATGCTTGTTTAAGTACTTGGTGAGATGTTTCATCTTGCTAAATCCAACAGAAATTGTGTAGTGCTTTTCTAAGGGATCAGATATGGAGGGCTCTTGATTGTGATTTAAGGGTGGGGGGGAATTTCATTAGCTAGATGTTACAAAACCTCATTTAGAACTAATATTACAGCATGCCTTTTTTCTCTTTGTTCCTTCCCCCCCTTCTCCTGCAATGTTGTGTTTCCTAAAGGGTTTCATATTCTTCTGAATTCATAACTTGTCAACACCTGGATGTTTCTGCCTTTCGTTTTCTGCTTTCTTCACCTGTTGTACTTGTTGGCTCTAATATTTGCTGTGTTCCTATAAAAACCTGAGATTACTGAAAGATAAATCATCACTATATGTAGTTTAAGAGAGATTTTTTTAATGTAGCAAAGAAACTACTTTTTGGCTTAAAAAATGCCCTACTAACATTTTGGCCAGTCTGTGAAATACCCATCTAGCCAAGGAAGGAAACATAGAGTTCAGTCAGAAAGAACTTGTGAATTTCTGCCAGTGACTTTCAAATTTCTGGTTATTTACCATTAGAATGGCTGCATATGTCAGTCAGTCCCTTAATTTGTTTCAATATTCTGTAAAAGCCTGCCTCAGCCAATCTCCTCTCCTGGAAGATGAGGCATCTACTTAGTGAGAATTTATCTCACCTGGTCCTGTTGACATTTTACTACCACAGATATGACAAGGAATAAAAGAAAATATTTAGGTAACAAGTTTAATCTTCAGATACTTTCAGTGCTTCCAGTTTATTATATCTAGTTGTAAATGTGCTGATATTGTTACCTTTGTACAGCAGGTTTGCAAGTTGTTAAACTGTCAGCTGATTTCAGCACATTTCCATTTTAATGTTTTCTTTTAGGTATTGTGTCTGTTGTTGATGCAAAGCATGGATTGCAGGTAAGTTACTAGATTTGTTATGTGATTTAAAATGGCAGCATTAGAACAGCTGTTGCAGTAATGTTCATGTGGATTAATTAGTTTTAACAATAGCTGTAATTCTTACATTGAATGTGGTATTTCATTATTACTGTGTTTTGAATGGGCAGAGGGAAGTACTGATATTCCCAGGAGTTCAGATTCTTACAGACACAGCAACATTCTGTCAGGAGTTGCCAGGTTGCCTCTATAAAATTACACTGCTGCACTATAGAGCTCTTCACCATTTTACCTAATACAGTTTCCTACTTACCTAAGGCATACTCTTATTTGCAATTATAGGAACATAAGTTTACAATTTCTCTACTTAATGTCTGTGTACCCCTACCATCACTTCAATCCAAGTCTCTCTCAGGGTTGCAAATCAAACCCTTCAGTATCTCTGGAAGTTTCTTTCTGTCTCCTACAGCTAAGTACTTGGTTCCTTCTAGTTCTATCTCTTCACTCAGGAATCTTGCTTTTAATCCAAATAGGCCTGTGGATTACTATAAAAACAATGGAGAAATTGGTCACTCGTCTGTGTTACTTGAAAGGAGAGTATAAGAACAGGTAACAATTGAGTTTGGGCAGGGTACTAATGTAATGGCAGCTGTGGTGGGGAAAAATGACAGCACAGGTGTTCTGTACTGCTTCACATTAAAATTCTGTATGGAAGCAGACAAAAAGAGCAAGTATTAGAGTAATCTGTATACAAAGTCTAGTGTAAGAACAGACATATATAACAGTGAGCTTAAAAGGTCAGCAACAATTGTGATTAAATCAAATTTTTGAGCTTCTTTTTTTTTTTTTTTTTTTTTAATAGGTGGGTGTAAATATAACTATTTGCAGCTTAATAGCTTAGGAGGTTACTGCTTTGGTTGAGTACTGATTTTGCAGGATTCAAAAGAAAAGTGATGGTAAGAAAAAATTGATCATAAAAATTCCATGCTGTGGAAGTGTTCATAATACTTCTGCATTTATAATGGCTGCAGATAGTTCAGAGAATTGAAGAATTATGGTTTAAAAATAAGAGAGTGATTCTTCCTGTTTAAGATTTTTTTTGTTTGGATTACTTGTGTTTCTCCTTTCATTTTTGCTTATCTAATAGCTGATTTACCAAAAGAGTAGCAGTCCTGTCCTCTCACTGATTTGTGTTGGACTGGAACAGAACGAATCTAGCCTCATAGCAAACCAGTTTGGCAAGTTACATTCATTGTGTTCTGCAGGAACTTTTGTGGAGAAGTTGGTAGAAGAGTGAGGGGAAGGGGGTGGTTTGCCCTTCCAAGCAGGAACCGTCTTCTAAATCAGCTCAGCTATCCCTAGAATTCATATCATGTTTTAGGTCAACCCCTTGTCAGCTGGGTTCCCTCATACTAATTCAGATGTGTTTTATTGCTTGCAGAAATGGTGTTCTGTTTATCTTTTTCTTTGTGCAGTGCTGAATTATTGACTTAGATTAAATATAGTTGTGTTGCACACAGCAGCACTTAATTATTACTCTTTGGAAATTAGTTTTTTTAAATATTGGACTTCCAAGTAATACAACAGAAACAACACCAAAATGTTTTGAAACACTCAAATTTTCCATCTACTATTACCTTTGGCAACTCAATGAAAACATACATTATCTAATCAGTAAACTTGTAAAACACTGACATTACTCAGAGTGGTAGGAACTTCAGACTTTCTCAGTTGTGTGCTAAGTAAACAACTTTTGCTTTATGTAAGAGGATTTGCTAACTTGTTTAGTTTCTCTGATTGCAAAGCCTGACCTCTACAGCTGCTTATTATTTAAGGAACTTTGAAAGCCATACAGCTAATGACATTGAGATAATGGGCAGCAATTTAAGTCTGTCATGCTTCAAAGAGCCAGCCCTTCACAAGAAAAGCTGACAAACATCCCCGTGACCAGTGAGCCAAATTGAAACTGAAGTGGTAATTGATACCACAGGTTATCACTCTTAACGGGTTTGTCACACAGCAGTCTGAAATACCAAATTCTTTAATCAGAAAGATTAAACTGAGGGCAAACAGTTGAACAGTTGGAAGTTTCAGTTGTCAGCTTCCAGGACCTGACATCTGGACTGCTGACATTTGTTCTTTCCAGGGCAGCAAACCTAAAGATTAATTGAGTAAAATCAATACACAGAGGATTACAGAGAAAAGGTCAGAGGAGAGGTTCCTGAGAGTTATCTTGTTGATGTGCCCTGCTTAGGTTGAGCACAATGAGGAAATAGTATTGTTTCCTTTTAGGTGATAGACTCACGGTATGCAATAACCTGTTTTTGTTTTCCAAGTAAAATACTGTTAGGTGCCTGATAATTCCAATAAAGGAAAGAAAATTTGCTAGGTTTTTAAAAATGTATATATTTCCCATGACAATCGGTTTCACTTCTAATTTGGTATTTCTGTAACTTGAAATAGAGCTTTTAAAGTAATATTCCTGATACATTTAGAGCTGATGAAGGAATGCACAGGTGTCACCTTCCCAGAGATGCAAGCAAGTTCTTACTAATATTACAGCATCAGTTTGAAGTTTTACTTCCTCCAGATGTCTGTGACGTTTCTTCTCCTAGAGATTGCTGCCTCCATGGCAGAGTGGGCAGAAAATAACTTGTAGCTTTGCTGCTTCAGTGTTGGTGTGCCTCAGTTAAGTAAGGCTTTGTGTACCTAAATGTTGTGCTGCTGCTTGAGAGGCAGGTGTTTTTATCCCTTTCACCAGTTCTTCTGTGAAGACACCAGACAAGTGGAAATGATGAAACTCCTGTAGCTTCTGATCTTGTACAAACTTGCCAAAGAGTAGTGGTTTATTCATACAAAACTGGAAAAAGTCACCAGTTTTTACTATCAAAGTACAGTTTGTCTTGTACAGTCTTCCAGAGAAAAAAGAGAGTGAAGTTAAGATACATGAAGTGCTGTATTGCAAGCTTAGTCTGTGTTTTTTTAGTTAGCTGAGTTCACACTCACTTGTAAAATTACTGAGCCTTCATTTTCTTCCAGATGCATTTTTTCATTTTTACTGTATGTCATGGTGACTTTTCTATTTCACTGTAAAGCTAAAAAATAATTAAAATAAATATTATAAAATTTTCCAACTCTTTAGCGTTATAACTAATAAAATTTTTTGAAGAGTTTGCTTTAAGGCAATTACAAATCTCTGTAATGGTGAATGTATAAAGGTACTTTTTTGCCATCATTTAACAGAAAGATTCTAGATGCCATCTTCCTCAATACCTGTTGAAAAACAGACCTCAGCTGAATTTGGTTTGGCTTTCTTTAATTGCAAATGAATTTAAATTTAATTTGAATATGATTAATCCAATTCCTTTCATTTTTGTTTAGCACTTGACAGAGGAGAAACCAGAAGGCCTTATCAATGAAGCATCTCGGTATGGATGTAGAATCAAGTTAGGAATTGCACTGTATAAAAGTTCATTGGAAATGTGTTCTTTTATAGAGCTTTTTTCTCCTGCTTTGCTTATACTGAGGTAGATTGGTATAATGAGGTAAAATATGGAAAAGTAACTTCATGTTTCATTTCATCTTTCTGCCAAGAACCGACTCTTCTATTTTAATAGTGATGGGATTTTTTAAATTGAATGAGAAGCACCTGTATTGGGGGAATTAAAAGTTTCCTGTTAGGGTCTATCATGCTTGAAGCAGAACTGGAGATAGAGGAATACTGTGTAATAAATGTGGAGCCACAATAATTTAGTAATTGTAACAACTGAAGTCTTCCTAAAGCAAAGGAACCTCAAGTGTCACATTAAAAGACCACATGCAAGGCAAACTGGGATTTGTAAAGTTGTTAAATCACTAAGCACTTTGGATTAGATTACATAAAAATGCCAACAAAGAAACAAACAAAACAACCTGAAATGAAAGAATCTGGCAAACCTTGATTTGATCTGTTAGGGCAAAGAACATATTGAGGAAAAGTCAGTAGCACTTCAATCAATTTCCATGATGTTCTAGCTTGATTAATGGTTGCCCTTCTGTACTAAAAATGTTCATATTATCTTTTGGGGCCATAGGAGAGATGATGTTTCTGCCTTACAGATAAAATATTTGTTTGTTAGTGATGTTTTTTCCTCTCTTTTTTTTTCTTAATACACAGGCAGGTTGCATTAGCTGATCTTGTAATCATCAATAAAACAGATTTGGTTTCAGAGGAAGAATTGAATAAAGTCAGAACATCTGTGAGGTATGAAACTTTTGGCATAACTGTAACACTGTACTGCCTCAAAAATTAATTTAATCATAGGTACTTCTTTACTGCTGTTAAAATAGAAATTAGATCTCATTTTTAGATTGGCACAAATTGATAAACTTATAAGGGAAAAGAGGCTGGCTCTTGCTAAAGGTATTCCAGTACTTCTGTGTGCTTGCACAATCTTAGCATTTGGTCTGTCTAGGTAAGATTTGATGTTATGTACTAAGGACAAGCATTTGTCTTAAGTGTTTATGTTTTTATATTTCTGAGCAGCTGTTGCCATTTTTGAGAATTAGCAGAAGTGGAAAAAAAATCTGCTGGTAAATATGAGTTCACTAGCAAATGCAAAGATATATGGAGGAAGTCCCACACAGTTATTGTGGGAGCAAAAGAACCAATGATCTGAATCAAATTAATGATTGAAGACTTTGCCTTTTTCTATTAATATCATGATAAGCCAAATTAAGCATTAAAATTTTTAAATACTTTATAACTTTACTAGTTTTTTTTGAAATATGAAAATAAAAATGCTTAGACTGAGCAGAGTGTATCATGAATAGCTTTGGATTAGGCAAATGCTGTTCTCACTGGTGGTGTCTTGTCAGAACTTGTGAAGTTCCCTGGCTGTTAGTGGAAACCAAATATCTCAATCTGATATCTGATAGTTAACAAGCTGATAACAGAGCTGGGGTGCTATTTCACGTGATGATGTCCGTGGTTAACATATTCAAACAATATATCACAGCTGTATTTTCATCTAACTAATGATTTTTCTGTTTTATTTTAGGTCAATAAATGGACTTGTTAAAATCCTAGAGACCCAAAGATCAAGGTACTAAATGGCCACTATTACTAGGTACTAGATCCTGCTTCTTTTGTGACAGTTTAAAGTGTTCTATTAAATCAGCTTTATTCAATGTGAAAATTATTGAATTAGAAACATTTAATACAATATTTATTTTATGAATAAGCATTCAGAAAAAATACTTTGGGGAAGTAAAAATGTATTTTTAATTTGTATTTTTCTGTGCTGGTATTCATGTCACAGAATCCCAGAATGAGTGAGGTTGGAAGAGAGCACAGTGGGTCATCTTGTCCAACCCTCTTGCCAAGCAGGGTCATCCCAGAGCACAAGGCACAGCATTGTGTCCAGCTGTTTCTGGAATATCCCCCATGAGGGAGACTCCACAGCCTCTCTGGTCAATCTGTTCCAGTGCTTGGTCACTCACACAGCCAAGTAGTTCTTGCTCATGTTCAGGTGGAGCTTCCTGTGTGTCAGTTTCTACCTGTCCCTCTTGTCCTGTTGCCTGGCAGCACTGGGAGCCTGGTCCATCCTCTGACATCCTCCCTTCAGGTACTTCTGCACACTGAGGAGGTCCCCTCTCAGTCATCTGCTTGAGTCTGAACATCTCCCTCAGCCTTTCCTCATTAGTGAGGTGCTCCAGTCATCTAAACATCTTTGTGGGCCTCCCCTGGACTCCCTCCAGGAGCTCCATGCCTTCCCTGTGCTGAGGAGCCCAGAAGTGGGCACATCCCTGCAGGCACAGCCTCTCTAGAGCTGACAGGGTGGGCAGGATCATGAGCTGCTGGGGTCACAGGGTCTGTCCCATGAACTGCTAGCAGTGCTCTTCCTAATGCCCCTCAGGACACCCTTGGCATTCTTGGCCACAAAGATACACTGCTAACCAACCCTGTGGCTGAAGAGCAGCTTGCAAGGTCACCTTGGTTTTGAGCTAATAATTGGTCATGTGCACTACAGTGGTTTCCATCTGTTGTGTCACTTTAAATGTTATTCTCATTGCTGCTGCAAATAAGTCGTTCCTGCAAAATGATGTTGAAAGCAGTGGAAGGAGCTTACAAGAACAAGAAAAATGATTGCACCGTTTTTGCTATTTTTACTTGAAGTTCTGACTCAGATTTCTTCTTTAATAAGGACTTAAATGGATATTGTACTTGCATTAGGAGAGCAGTGTGTCTTCCAGAGTGCTGATTTGTGCACTTTTACATCCATTATTGGATTATTGTGGTCAATGTTATAAAATACAGGTTTTCAATTTAAGCAAATTTAAAGGGAAGATAACAGTCATAACCTTAATAAAAGATACTTGGGTTTTTAAAGTTATTGGAAATGTGGTTGGAAATTGTAGAGAAAAATACTTGCTGTTGTTGGGTGATCAGATAGGACCAAATTTGAAGAAGATTCTAAACTACATGATTTGTGTTTTAAATGTCCATTAGGGGGAGATCCAACATGTGATCTCTTTGCATATTGTATGGTGTCTGATGCCAGCTAGCACTGTGTTATGGATATGAGATAAAGTGGGCCTCAGATTCAGTCCTCAATGACAGCTCTTTTTTACTTGCAAATATTCTTCCATAATGAACACATAGGGTCTCTTCCATTATTAAACATTCCAAATGTGAAATATGCACAAAAGTAATTTATTGGCGTGTTATTTTATGACATACTCTTTTTAAGGAGGGGTTGTTCCTCAAAAGCCCATATTTAAAAGGGAGGGTTACTATGTGGTTTCTTAGAACACTGCTGAGAACAACTGGCACTGAGCTGGTCATGAATTTTATGCAGGAATTGTTTGTAAACTCCAATATAAATCTTGCATCCTAGAAACTGCTTGGTGCAGCTACTGTCAAATGTAAAAGTTTAATGATTCTGGTTGTATTCCAGAGATGAGTTTTTTTTTACCTCTCCTGTTCTTTTTATTTAGCCACATGTCATTAACTGCATCTGAAAATAGCTATCAGTTGTTATTAGCATGAAATACATTGCTTTGTGAAGGAAAGTTTCTTCTGCAAGTTTATAGGTAGCCATTCTTGTAAGCAGATATGATGAGTACTGCTTATCCTGTATTACATTTTTAATTTGTCTTTTTCAAATTGTAGAGTTGAAATTCCTAATTAATACTAGTGCTTGCCTCATAAAGTTGTTTCAGTTTTGTTTGCTAGCAGTGTGTCAGTATAAGCTACAAATATTCCAAGGGTGTCTGCCTTGAGAGGCTCAAGGTTCCATTTCACATTTAGGGAAAATAATTTGTATTCAGGCATCCAGTATAAGGGATTTTATAATATTTTTGGAAATACCTTGTATTTTACTGTATTTTTAAAAGAATTGTTTCTGTGCTTATATGTTATTGTGTAAATAAATACAGCATTTCCTTGTAGAAGACAATACCAACCACTGATATCCAAAAATAAGGCTAAGTATTTATGGCATTAGTCTGATAGACAAGAAAAGAAACATAAGCTTCAGTGATCACCTTTAAAACCTGACATTTAAATACATAAAAAATACAAAGCTTTCTTTTTTCCCCTCTCTTTAGAGTTGATCTCTCTAATGTCTTGGACCTACATGCTTTTGACAGTTTGTCTGGAGTAAGGTATGGTGATAATTTTGTTGTCTTCTATTAGAAAAATTATGTGTCTGTGAAACAATCACACTGAGATCCTGGCTCAAATTTGCATCTCAGTTTCTGTTAGAAATTCTAGTTTAATCTGTCCTGTCTAAACCAGGACAGTCAACATTTTAAAAATTACTGCCTTATAAGTGGTAATATCAGATGGAGTTCTTTTCTTCTTCAAATGCCTGCAAAAACCTTTTTGACCTTATAAAGTTAAATGAGCCAGAGTGTGTGTGGTTGGTTGGCTTTTTTCCCCAAAATGCAAGTTTTGGTTTAATATCAGAGTAGATTTGTACACTTCTCTGGTTCTTTTAAAGCATTTCAAAATTTTTCTCCTTCGTATCATGATGAAATGGAGGCCTCCTCAGATTTCACAGGAAAGAATGAGGGACCCAGGTTCCACAGCAAAGGCTCTACAAATTCTCATCACCGTGTTTCTCATTCCTGGGGTTTTTTAATGCCAAATTCAGCATCCTGGATGGGTGCAGAATTAAAATGGGAAGGAAGGGGAAAAGTTCTTTCTGTTCATTGTGTGTGCTGAAGCACAGCAAAGAGAGTGAGGAGTACTGGAGCAACATAAAGGAAAGGAGGGAAAAAAGAGGGTGGTATCAGCTTCAGTTTTCTTCCTGGACACACACTTTTCACTTCAGATAATGGAATGGAGCAAATTCCTTATTCACAGAAGGGAGAAATTGCAGCACATGCAAATTAGTAACCTCTATTAGATAATACGTGCTTGTGAGATTTCCCTCTGAACTGGTATGGTACTATCAAAATGATAGGTAAGTTTGGGGTTTTTTTTTTGCTTGCACTGACTTTTGTCTGAACAGTGAAATACTGTAATGTTTATTTCAAGATTTCTACCAACGGCAGCATCAGGGAAATACCAAACTAGGCATTCAAAACAAAGGGATGGAGGGAGGCTGATACATCCTTTAGAGTTAATAGATAACCATTGGTTTGTAAGCCAGGTCATAAACTCATGTTCCAAGTTCTTACAATGGATCAGCTAACTCATGCTGGAGCCACACAACAGAGATAAAAGAGTAGGAAGATGTGACCCAGAAAAGGATTGTTCTTGATAACAGCAGATCAGTTAGATCTGATTATTTGTAATATTAGGTGGTGTTCTGCAAAGTTTACTGGTTTGCTGCGCTCCACAGATCTGAGAAAGTTCTTAAGGAACTGACAAAAAAAAAAATCCATTGCTTTCTTCAGTCTAGTCTTCTCTCTTACCTCACTCAGGGAGAAGTTACTTCAGAGCTTCTCAATATTTGGTATTGAAGGGGAAACACTCTAAAAAATGTCAGCATTTAAAGACAAATTCTAAAAGCACCAAGAAGATTGTAGACTACTTAAGCAAAGTCTGGTTTACTTTGTTTATGTTTGAACTCGGCACAGCAAAATTGCTTCCCCTGTTTTTAGTTCCTAAGTACAGAATTTCGTACATAAAATATTAGTGGTGGTTTCAGTGCCATCACCTGAGCAGAAAAACTCTTTGGATCCAGCACTCCTTGAACACAAATACACACCAGAACATTAATGAATCTGTTCTTTTAACGGCATACTGCAGGAAGGATTTCTGATTACAGATTACAGCATCTGTTTGGTGTGACTGTGTGGTGGAACCTTGTAGTCTGTATATATCCTGAAGTCACAGGAAACATGATGAATGCTGGATTCTGTGAAGGGCACTATGAGGATAAGACAGCAAAGCAAAGGAAATAGGAGAAGTAGGAATGTGAAATGTTACTTCTGTAGCAGACACTGTCTTTTTTTCCCCACCATAAAGGCTTAAAATTTTATAGTCATCAAATTAGGAGGAGGGATTTTTATGGACAGTCTTCTCTGAAGTGGCAGAGAGCATCACAGTAACTTGTGCTACAGTATTTCTTCTCTGCATGTTATTCACAATACAGAGAGAAAACAGAAACAGTACAGAAGACAGTATTTGAAGGAATTTTGTGCTATCTTGATTAATGAAGACAGATGTGGATGTGAAATCTAAAGCTGCAGTACAATTTTGTGTTGTCACACAAAAAGATGCAGTAAGACCCTAAATGTTAGTTTACAAAAAGAAGTCCCCAAGTTCCTTTATTGAGTAGAGTATCTGTTTTAAGTTAGCAGGCACACTGCATAGTAGAAGTGAGCTGTGCAGCTGAGAAGTGGAAACTGGTGTATAGTATTTCAATTCTGTTACAGGTTTCATTCTCTCAAGCAACAGCTTTGTACATTCTTTTCTTCTTGATTTTCAAATAATTGTAAATTTTTTTAAAAAAACCAACATCTATTAACTTGATAAATTCTAGTTTATTTTTTCATGCTTGCTTTAATGAATGATGTAGTTTGCTTTTTTTTTTCCACAAAGGAGTGTCAAGGGTGTTGTGTTCATTGAAGTATAAATGCTTTTAATGCTGAAGATACTGCAAATCAGGACTGTAATTCTATTTATGTTTTAAGAACCCTAATTTTCTAACACAAACAATTAACTATATCAACCAAATATAATTAAGCATTTCTATTTTGAGATTAAAACTGAATTAACTGTTGAAGCTTATTCTGAATATATAGTCTCTCCTTGATATTTGTTTTGCTCTGCAATACTGGAATTTTTTAAATTTTGAAATAATGATATTTTGCCCACCCTACTCAAATGTGACATTTAACCTGGCTTATTTTCAGTTTGCAGAAAAAGCTTGAGCATGTAAAGACAACACATGAGCATTTAGATAAGGTAATTATAACAAATACTCTGCTTCAATGTTTGTGCAGCACCAGGGCTGTTCAATGTTGAATGCTAATTTTGTTACTGTTTCAGAAGGTTTCAGTTAGGGAGTAACGTGTTCTAAGGTATTTGGAAGATTACCTAGATCACACAAAAGTAAAAAAGGAATGTGCTTTGTTGTAGATTGATTCTAAATGGGTATGTTAAGTCTCACTTTCAAAAACAGCTTACAAGCTTCCAGTGCTCCAGTCATATAATTTGTTGATTCACATGGAAAGTGTTAGTGAACCAAATAGAACTACTTTTTTTTTTTTAGGTATTTGCAGAAACAGATCCTAAATTTGTAGCCAGTCTGTCCTGTAGGTTTTCTGTCCAAAACAAAATCTCTCTGGTTGTATCGTGGGTCACAGTCCTTCCTGGGGTGGGTGGGGTTCACCTACACGCCACAAGCCCTCTCAGTGGCTGCAAGAAAGTAAAAGCTTCTATTTTTTTTAAGGTGTCTTAGAAATTGAGCTTTTCTTCAGAAAGTTTCTATGATTAAATTTAATTTTCAGGTTAAAACATGATGCATATAGTGCCTGTGTTTTTCTTTTTGAACTGCATATTTTAACTGTGAAGTTGCTAGTCTTGAAAACAGGAAAAGGCAATTATAATTTAATGTTGGAACTAATGATTAAATATAAAATCAGTTCGTGCTTAATTATAATTACAATGACAATGGTTCATGTTTTAATTTAATCAAAAATTTAAATATGCTCAGTTGTAGACTGTAACAATGTAGATCCCTAAAGTAGGTAGAAATGTTAAGTAAAAACCCTCCTGAATGTTGTGAGTTGCAGTATCCTTGTATGATTAAGGAGATTATTGTTAGTTTTGTAGCATGGAGCCATTGGACAGAATTCATTGTTAGTATCTCTGTTTAGTTTAACACCCAGATACTTAAGATGATTGTTGAGACATCTGAGGCATAAATGAGGGCAGAACACTTCTCACAGTAGGCTGCAGGTCCTTGTTGTATGACAGAATGTGCTTTTTATCTTCATGTTGAAGGTCAGCAGAAACAAACTGCACTGTGCCTGGAGCACAGTGAACTTTGGTCTGCTGTGTTTTGAAGCTGCTCAGAGTGTTAGCTCTTGGTTGTTTAGATAAGTTTACTTGGTCATTAGACAAACATTTGCTGCTTGTTGTTTTAATTATTTTTTCCTTAAGTTAGGCTAGTCATCTGAAGGTAGTTGTTTGAAATCTTCATAGGAAGTAATTCTCTCTCTGTTCTTCCAAACCATTGAGCAGTTACAGTGACAAAAATAAGACTTACTATTTCTTCTTTAAATAAACAGTTAATTTTAAACTACATGCTTTATTTTCATATTTTCTTTTGATAATTGATCTTGAGCAGTTAGCTGGTGGTTGCTTTGGCACAAAACTTACCTTCAGACATCTTTATTTTCTGAATCTATTCCTTCATAGTCTGTTTATAAACAGCTTTTCTTACGAGGCAAGTACAGGTTGCCTTTTATGAAAACTATGTTGATTATTTTTTGTCTGATAGAATTGTCATGAAGATTGGTATGCCAAAAAAATAGCATTCTTAACCATATTTGAAAGCTTGATCATAATGGTCTCTACAGCAAAGAATTACAGGGTAGCAGCTAATGGCATTAAACTGTTCAAAGCATTGTGTATGCTCTCTAAGTGCACACCCAAACAGAAACAAAAAGTAGAGCTTAATTCAGCAAATTAGAGCAGAACAGAAAGAGAATTTTTTATTAAGTTTGATGTTGTCATATACTTACCTTTTTATGAGGCCAAGTCATAAAGAACACTTTTTGAAATAACTGTATTGAGATGTTTATTCAGTGTGCTAATAATAAGTGTATCTTCCTGTTTGCAGGCTATAATTACAGTAACATTTGAAGTTCCAGGAAATATAAAAGAAGAAAACTTAAATCTCTTTATTCAGGTAAGTAATGCATCACTATCAACTCAAAAAATCATTGTGGCTTTTTATAGAAACTCGTCCCATGCCACTTTGTTGACAGAAACAACTTTTTCTTTTCATAGAATCTTCTATGGGAGAAGAGTGTGAAAGATAAGGCTGGGTGCACCATGGATGTCATAAGACTGAAGGTTAGCCAGAAATTACCACCTTCTTTGTTTTGTGTTTTTTGTCTTTACATCTGCAAAACAGCAGTGTGCAGTCAGTTACGGACCTGTCAAAGGTGCTGCTGGATCACTGGAGCACAGCAGATGAAATGGAGAGTAGCAAGTTGTTGTTTCATCAATGACTCAGAAAGAGATAGCTGGCAGAGGAGAAAATATTGATCCATTGATACTTGTTTTGAATGGAGAGAGCAGATGTAGAGTCCCCAAACATCAGTGGCGGGGCTAAAAATCAAGAGATAGTTAAATCACTTTCCATTTTCCCCCTCCATTGCTTTGAAAGGTACCGTCCATCTCATGTATCTAGGGTTGGGATGCTATAGATTGGATCCTACAGATTGCTAGGTGTACTAAAAATTGTTGCCATCATATGCAGAAATTCAATTTGGGATAATGTAGGAATGCAATAGTGCTTGTGGTCCACAATTTACAGCTTTTTACAGTATAGTCAGGCTGTAGTTTTAAAGATACAGCTTATAGGTATTCATCTTCATGGGCACTTCCTGTGTTTTTCATTTGCCTGGTTTTGAGAGGAGTAGAGGTGACAATTCTATTTTCATTTACCTTATACCAAGCACCCAAATAAATCATAAAAAAATGAATCCAGTCAGTCATTTGGCAGGCTATAAGAAATACAAGAAGGTAAAGCTCTGGTTTGTTTCCTGAGAACAGTTGACCATCATAGCAACATGATTATTCTAGTTCATTGGAAGGAAAGTTGTTTCCTTGCTTTTTCAGCCTCAAAATTAGAGTATCTTTGTCTTCCCCTTCCTGACAAATAGAAGAGAGTAGCCACTGATGTGTCTGAAGCTGCCTGAAAAGCAGTAATGCCATGCACAAACACAGTTTTTGTGTATTGAGCACTGGAATCAAACTAATCCTTTATGAGATGTGAGGCCTGTGATAGGATGTGTGCTGTCCCTCAGTCACAGACAAAGACACCAAAGCAAATGAACCCCAGGCAGCTAATGACAGAACAGGTTCCAAAGTTCATTACTTATATTACTTTATATTTATATTTTATCTGCAGTCACAACCCTTTTGGCGGTAATAGTCATGGAATTCCAACTAATAGGTCAAATGGAAACCTATTTTATGAAATACTTTTAACTGTTTCTTTCTTTTGGGAAGTGTCCTGGTTTAGGGCAAATTCTGGGAGGAACTTCCAGGAAGTATAAGACATGTTTTGCAGAATGTGTTCCACTGAAATATTTTAGAACATTGTAGTATGAAGGGATGAAAACTGTTTTAATAGAGCTTTTGATATGTGGGTTAATGGACTCACACTGACTGTAATCCTTTCTAAGTCTGTTGCTAGTTGTTTTACTTCATAAATGTTTATTCCTTCTCCAACATTTAGAGATTCTGTTTCAAAAAAGTAGATATACTGAGCATAAGAGCTTAATTGCACTAATCTGAAATCAAACTTTTTTTTTTCATTTTACATCATTTTGTTGGCAGGCAGGCTTGCATGGACTCCATGTCAAACACCATATATGTACTCAAAGAGGCATAGTAGATGATGATATTTAATTTTTGCTTGAGCAGGATAGGTACTGACAAATGAGGAGCAGAAGGCGGAGTATGGTAAAGTCTAATTCTTAGCCTTAAACAAAATCAGGAGATGTGGAAATGGATGTTGGGAATAGATGTGTTGATTGATAATATATGTTTATTTTGACTAACATGTGCATAGTTTCCAGAAATACTATTCCCTGCTTGAACTAGATTGAAAGTTTTGTTTCCCCTCTTACGTATTTTATTTTTAAAGTTTTGTTTATATACCCTAACAGTTATTTTTCTGATAAGGGACTGGTATCTATTCAAGGCAAATCTCATCAAGTGATAGTCCAAGGGGTCCATGAGCTCTATGACCTGGAAGAGACTTCAGTAGCCTGGAAAGAAGATGAAAAGAGAACAAACAGGCTGGTCCTAATTGGTAAGAGGAAATTATACATCTCCTTGTTTGAGTTCAAGAAGCTGTATTTTTCACAGACAGTCCTCTGATTTGGCCAGTGAAAAGCAATCAGGCTGAACTGGCCAGAATAAGTGCAGTGAGTATGTTCAGCATAACCCTCTCTCAAAGTTTATCCATCAAAACCTTCTGAGGTTCAAAACTGCAGCTGAGAGGAGTCTACACTATCCCTATTAGTGCCACCAAAATCAAATCAAATCAATAAAACACTAAGTTTTCATAAATTTTGTTGGCATATTGAATGTTATTTTTAAAATCTGCAATTATAAACTGGGTGATGGGAATAGTTTGAATGTTTCAACAAATACTTAGTAATGTTTAAAGTCAGTTTTGTTCCTGAAAAGCTTGCAGTGCTGAGCTTCTGTGTTTCTATTTTCTGTTTATTTCTGTTTGCTATGCAAAGTGTTTTATTACCAAAAATAATTTACTTCTTCCCCTTTCCCTTATTTGTGCAGCTTATTTGTCTGTTGTTGCCTTAATTTTAATGTTGCTATTCTCATTGACTGATACCATAAACATTTTCTTAGGTTAGGTGAAGCTACTTGTATGTGTTTTTTGGTAATGCATTGTAAAATACAATTAGATATTTTATTTCTCTTTGCAGGCAGGAACTTGGACAAAGAGACCATCAAAGAAGTATTCATAGCCACTGTGAGAGAAGAACAAGGAAACAGTTGACAGAAAACTACAAAAAAGATTAAATGTCTGTTTTAATCCTGCAAGAATTTTGTGACAGAAAAGACTGAAGGGCATGGACTACATTAGTTTTCTCTATCCTCTTGCAGTTTATGCAACAGTTAAACCGTGAAGTCTTCCTAAGAATTCCAGATGACCTACTGCTTAAAGATTATCTCTTATGGTCTAGAATCAAACACAATTCTCCCGTTTTGGATTTGGCTGAAGCTGTGTCAGCAACATCATGTAACTGTGCAGAAATGCAGATAGGCAAAAGGCTGTTATGTCCCCCATGAAGCATTACTGTAGGGGTGTGGGAAACATGTTTGAAGCCTAGTGCTCTCTCTTGCTAACCCTCCTCTTGCACTGGGAATAAAGCAATAGTGATTATTGCCAGTGATGTAATCACAGTACAAAATGTTTAGTGTTTACTATTAAACTGTCTTCCATCTCTTTTCACTTGCCTTGTGGTTTTTGAATGTACTCACCCCTCCCTGATACTGCTAAACCTGTTGTGTAATGAAAGTGAAAATACACAGTAGCAGAGGCCCAGGACCACATGGAGTAAATGCTGTCTCCACAACAGCTGTGAGTGCAGTGTTTGGTCACAGGCAGCAGTCTGAAAGATGTACCTGAACTCTTTGATCTTCCAGGCCACGACCTTGCCAGTTCAGGGTTTGGGGAACTGGGGACTGCACATTTCCACTGTGTTCAGGCTGCTCTGCATGATTTGTTATGGGACTCTGTGACACTACTATGAAAACCTGCTCTGAAGCTTTTATCTCTCTACTCATTACAGTTTAGAGTTGAACTTCCTGCCCTGTGCATTCTCCAGTACTCTTTGGTCACCTCTTAGCTTTAGAGGGATATTTTGACTACAGCTGTGTGAAAGCAAAATGAGTCAATGGAAGAAGATAATGTATAATTAAAAATGTTTACAAACAGAATTCTAGAAGATGCAGTTCTGAAGGATGGACTTTTAGCTACAGTGCTTGCTGTGGGATGCTTGTTGATGTGTCTGAATAAGTAGAAACTTGTTTTCAGTATTTAGGAGTGTGTTACTTGTCTCACACCTAACATTAAAAAGAGAAGAAAGAGGGCCATTCCCTTGTTCTCTCCCTCAGCCACTATCAGCAGTCTTAAATTTTTTCACTTTGCATCTACTGGAAATATGAGTTTGGAATTTGTTTTCAAAAGAGCCGAGGATGGAGACATTTATTAATCTTTCACTGCCCAGAGCTGATGTCTCGAATAGAATATTTAAGTTATGTATCTTAGCTAACAGAGCTCTTTAGTCTCCCAGTATACATGTCAGCAGGCATTACTTCATACCTCACATTAGAAGTAGTTTTAGATAGCTTGAAGCAGTTTTCAGGACTTAATTTTTTTTGCTAAAGCAAGGTATAAAGAGAGAACTATCTGCTTGGTGATTCTTTATGTTTAGCAGACCTTGGTGGCATTTGAGTGAACTGGTTTGCTGAGTGATACTGTGACTGTTTCCTTTAGCAATTAAAACTCTTCATTTTTAAAACTAGTATATGTTCTCACACTGTTTTGGACTGTATAAATGACACAGTCCTGCATGGAAATTTGTCAAGTGCCATCACTATTATTCACTGAGTAATAAGATCATGTAAATTTAAAGTTGTGGATAATACATTCCTATTGTTTTTCCTGCTTTTCCTTCTATTTGTCACAGGAAAAGTGATCAAAATACCTCTTACCTTAAAAATGCCTCATGTAATGGGAGAACTCTGTTCTCTTTAGAGTGATTAATCTCTGAAGTTTTGCTAACTTTCAATTTGAAAGAAAGTTCAGAGACCTAGTATGAAGAGCTTCAACACAAGTCATAAGGGAAAAAAACTATGGATGGCTTACATTGTCATATTTTAGATATTTATTTTTAATATTTGCTCACCCACCACACATTAAAATTTCCATGATGACTGTCAGTAGGCTGGGGGGTTTTGTTGCAGTAGAAGGTTATGTCTGCAGCTGGAAGTATATCCTCTGCACTCTATATAGCTCATGTTGATACTACTTACCCTTTCTTGCTAGGACTTTCCTTGCACTGCTTGCAATGCTAATGCCAGAGAATCCAGTCAGTGTGCACATCTTTGTCTCTGCTTGTCTCCTGTAAACTGCCTGCATGTTTCACTGTGTCCCCTGGGATGGAGAGCAAGGAGCTCCTGAGCAGGGTGGGAGTTTGTACTCCTCTTGCTGCTGGCTGTCAGGATGCCCCAGTGCTTTGTCCTCTGTTCACACATAATGGCAGTGGAAACATGCCAAGGACCTCACCTTTATCCTGGTCTCCCAAGAAGATCACTTAGATTTCTTGGGTATTTATTTAACAAAGTTTTTCTGGTCTGTTCTTACATGCCTAACCTGGGGTGCTGCGTCTTGTCTTTGCACCATGCAAAGAACAAAAAGAGGAGGAAAAATAATGGCAGCTCTGCAAAGGCTGTGAAATTACTGTAATATTTGTGTTACTGGGAGCTATAGGGATGGCCTTCTCCAAAGAACTAGAATTGGGTTCAAGTGAGGTCGTGGAGGAGGGTGAAAGGGACAGGCAGACACCACTCAGCCCTGTCCTGGGGTTGTGGTGTGGATGGTGGGGCAGCCAGGGATGCTCAGGTTGGTGTGAGGAGGGATCTGGTGCACACAAGCATTAGCAGCTCTCCCTGTGCAGGTCCCAACAGGGGCACAGCCACATCTTCTATGAAGAAATGATGGCCATCTAGACCTGGGCTTATTTCCCAGCCAGACACCTCCCACTAATGGTGCTTCAATCCAAGAGACACAATGCTCTAGGTAGGAAGTGGGCTTGTCAACAAACCCCACACATTTTGTTCCCTAGCAGAGGAGGAGGAGTTTGTGTCCTAGAGGCAAATTGCAATCACTCCAGTGATGGAATGATTTGATCACTCCAGTGCCTTCATGAGTATCAAGCATCAACAGAAACAGACTTTACAAAGCAGCATTTCCCCCCACAGTATTCTATTTTCCACAAGTTTTTATGAGCTTCATTGAACTTGAAACTAAAAAGAATTATATCCTCGCACTCTTACGCCATTTGTTTGTATCACCTGTTGGGTTTAATCTTCAGGAATTACCCAGGAAGATGAACGGATGATCATGGTTTAATTTTTTATGCCCTTTAAAATATAGGCAGTTCTGAATTTGGTAGTATTTATTCTGAATTTGGTAGTATTTTACTAGATTGTTACCTTTTAATCTAATCCTTACTGCATAAACTCCCACCTGCTGGAGCAGGCTGTTGTCTGTGTTCCATCCCAACTCCTGTAGGCAGGATGTGACCAGAGGGGACAGGATGGACAGGGCTGGGGTCCCAGCCACCTGCTGTCCTCATGAGCAACCCTATTTCTCTGCTGCTGTGATGATCAGCTGCTCTGCAGAGCTCACAGTGTCTGCCTCTCCTTGTGGGGCATTTCCTCTGCTACCAGGAACACTGGCCCAAACAGTGTCCATTGTTTCTTATTCCTCCCTCAGCCCACATGAGCTTTTTTTTTGTGTTTGCAGCTATGCTTTGCTCATCCTGCACTGCTCTACACTTTCACATTGCACCCAAATTTGTTATATAAATTATATGTACATTATATACACTACATAAAGGTCCAGGTCTGCATGGTTTTCACTGAATTGTTTACAGCAGGGGGATTCCAGTGCTAGGCCTGTGCTGCCTTTCTTATCACCCCTTATGTCTGTACTCCTCTACAACACATCCTTGTCTCCACTCCTCAAGGCCACTGATACTGTATCAGTCATGTTTCCCCATGCTGCATCATTACATTAAAGCCATAAATACCTCATCCTACACAGAACGGCAGCTTGTCACTACTAGCTGTAATAAAAAATACGGCTGTAACATCCAAGGATAAAAAAAAGTAAAACAAATTAACAATTTACACCTGGCCAGTTAGGGAAACCGCTGTCACAAATAAATTGAAGAACTCAGAGCTTCGGGCGGGTCAGGAAAAGATTGGCCAGACCCGGTGTGGCAAACCTCAGCCCCGGGGTGCTGCACACTCATTGCAAAGCTTGTGGCCTGCTGGTGGCAGTGGCTGTGGCATCCTGCAGGGTGACAAGGCTGCGTTCCCATCCCAGTGCCCCACACACTGTCCTTTGCTCTTCCAGCAGCGTACGTGCAGGCAAAGGGAACGAAGAGGAAATCCAAGTCTGGCCATGGCCAGCAGCTTCACACAGACACCTGCCCAAGGCATCCTGGGCCTCAGTCCTGCACACACCAACATCCACAGAGATTTTCAGAAAAGGATGCAGCTGTAACAGATCAAGCATCAAGCAGTCTAGGATGTGTATGGCCCATTTAGAAATGAGTAAAACATTTGTAACCTGCATTTACTTTAAAATATTGGTTTAATGTTTATTTATTAATTGGTTTTATTGTAGTGCATCCAGTCTTTGAGCATAATGGAGTCTCAGTGATCTTACTGTCCTCACTCAGCTAGCCTGAAATACCTTCAAATTTCAAATTACTCTCTTAATAGGATTCAAATCAGTTGCATCTCTTTCAGTTTAATAATTTCAATCTACAAGCACAGCTAATTTGTTACTTGGTTCCTTTATTGCTTTCTCTGTAGTGTTCTTGAAATGTTCCAGCTTCTTTTTAATTGGAATGAGCAGCTAGTAATGATCTTATACTGTTAAAATTGGTACTTTTTATAATTTCACTTAAATGCAGCACACAAGGCTACATTCCTCTGTCTTGACCAGTGCAGAATTTTGTTTTAATTCACAAGAGGTTGTTCACAATCAGAGCATTGAATCTCATCTTATGGATAAAGTTTATTAAAGACCTCTACATATGACAATTGCCTGCTAACAATATACAACAACATAATGCCATTCTAATGTTATAACAAGATGAAAGGGCCTGGTTGTTGTAAACTGATATGGCTGCTATCAGTGTACTGGGGGCTACCTCAGCAAAGGCTTGACATTCCTATGACATTTAAGCTGTACATTCCAGGAGGTTTCAATCCTAACCATAGAATCACAGAATCATAAAATGGTTTGGTTTGGATGGGACCTTTTAAAGGTCATCTGGTCCAACCCCGGCACTGGGCAGGGACTAGATCAACTAGACTTCACCTAGATCAGTTTGCTTATAAATCACAGCCTGAATAAACAAAACTTCTTAAACCATAGTGGTTTTACTTGCCTCTTTGTAATGTTCTGCTGCTTGTTTCTGAAACCATGCCTGTGGGATCAGCATCTGCCTTAGAGGAATTGGAGGAAGGTGAATAAAAATGAAAACTGACACGGTTGCTGGAGTTCTGGTTTGCAAACAGGAATATCAGAAAGTCGTATCTCAGAGGACAACTCAAAGACTGTAAAGCAGCATAATACTTGAGCTGCTTTAAATATAAAATGTTATAAATATAAAAATATTTATAAATATAAAAGTATTTACTATCCAATAAGTAAGAAAATTTTACTCGGTGAAGAACTCTGCTGTTGTTTCCAGGGGAAACCGAATTTTTTCTAGAAGAGGATTTATCCCAGCTGCTCAATTTCTTCGTTTTTGCCTTCTAGCAGCCTATCTACTCCCAGGTAGGAAAATGTCACATTAAACAAGTATTTGGTGTCACCTAGCGGTAACATTTATTTCAGCAACTCTGTCAGCTGTTCAACGACGCAGATGTAGTCTTTTAGGAAATTCTATCTGATTTCGGTCCTACGCTTTTTTCTAGGTAATAAAGGGGCGAGTTTATGGAAAATAAAAATCTGTATCCCTTTAGACTTATGGTTCAGTCTAAAATCAGAGTGAGATTTTTTTTGTTCCCGTCTGCAAATTCTTTCCTCTTTCTGCCAAAAGTAAGAGAATACTGACTTTGTGGTTTTGATGGAGGACCTTCCTGACAGAGTTGCAAGACTGAATTACGACATCAAAAGTGCCTGAGAAGGTAAGTTTCAGCTTTCCTGCCCCACCACCATAGGAAGAGGGATAACTTTAATCATGTTCTTCAAAAAGAGTGGTCAGAGTGCAAAGTGTTGTCCTTGTGACATATTTTTAATTTGTTAGGGATTTTTTTTTTTTTTTTTTACCTCCCTCAGCCCCCCAGACATCCCGATGCCACAGGCTGGACAGTGTTGCTGATTAATTACATAGCCATGAAAGTGACTGGATGGGAATTGGCATCATTGACACAATCTGATCCAAAGTAAAACCTGACAGGCAAAGGCCAAAAAGAGCAAGTCAAACCAGCAGCCTTGGCTGAACAGGTAGGTAGAAACAGCCCTTCACTTCGGGGCAGGAGGAGCATCCTGGGAAAAAGAACTGGTAATTCTGGAGTAACTAAGTCAGCATGTTACCTCTCTAAAAGCATTGTGGTCTAAATAAGACAGACTTGTTCAAGCGAGTTCAATGAAAGATTAATTTCTGCAGTGGTAGGCTGCAGAACCAGATGAAAGGTCGGGCACAACTAAGAATGGAAGACACACCAAAACAGAAAGTTTGTCTGACCAAAATTTTCCAAAGGTGTACATACTAATGGATACTCCTGACTAGGCACCCTTCCTGGCTTGCTGGTCGTGAGAAGTGAGAGCAAACTCTTCAGAGATGAGCCAGAAGGTTTGGTAGGTCACAAAAGAGCAAAACAGATCAGACTTTGGCCGCGGAGAGCTCCGCAGAGGCCGACGGAGCAGATACACCCACAGAAGGAGGCGCTGCTCCACCACGATCCACACCTCACCGTGGCTCTGCAGCCGCCCAGGGTCATCAGCTGCAGGACCAAATCTCTTGAGGTACCCTGAAATTACACCTTTTTTTACTAATTTTCTATGATTTTCCCCTAGGCCTTAGTTCAAGGTTTCTTCTGGACTCTTTTTATAATTTTAAATAACTGTTCTTACGTCTGTCTGATCATCCAGAAGAAACAATCAGAGTCACTCGAACACGGAAAGGTTGTTTAGCAGACATGGTGTGTTGCTGTGAGAAATTTTCTTCCTTTCATCAGCTATTGTCAGAAGATAAAACAAGTTTCCCAGGCAAAATCAAATTGTCAGGTAGAATTTAGGCTATGTATTCTGAAAAATTACTTGACCCTTGATACAATAGAAAGAATTCTTAAAAAGAGAAAAATATCAAGTGCTTTGTCCAATAGTATTCCCTTAAATGGCAGAGTGAGACACAGCTGGCATGATGAAGTTAACTATTTTTCAGTGGGCGCAAAAAAACCCCAAAGCAAACCATTAAGCAGCTACACAAAGTGATCAATACCATAATGTTGACACTAATTAAAGAATCACTGGAATTCTGTCTGGGACTCTTCCTCAAAATGGAGAGTTTTAATCCTCAGGTCTCAAAGTGGTTTCTAAAAGGCCAGTCAATTTGTTTGTTAAACTGAGGCTTAAACACATTCTGTCTTTCCCAAAACCTCAGAAATAAAGCTGCTATTAAAATCCTCCTCCATTTGAAGGAGCTGTTCTTCTATGCTGCTTTATTCTTCCTTTTTTGTTTGTTTGTGCTTCTGTGCTTGTGTTCCCGAGTAGTTTTAGCTTTGAGTTCTTGTCAGAGATCCTGCAACTGAGAGCAGAGATGGCATTTTGCTTTTATTACCTTGCTTTGTTGTTGCTGAAGGCCAACATATATAAGGCAAGGAATCCCTGTATCAATTGTTATGTTGACTGTATATATTCCTTCAAATATGTTGGTGAAGAGGTTTTGTGGGAACATTTCTTCCGCTGTGTTTTTAAACTTTTCATACGCTTTGACTTCACGTTAAAAATCATGGGCTTTTAAAATGGATGAAAAATAGATCTCTACTATAAATTCAGTCTCTCTTTCATGTACTAATCTGTTAGTACAGCAAGAAAACCAGCAGTATTTCTGCAACCTTTACTACCCAGCAACCCTGGGCTAGGAGATAGACAGGCAGGATAAATTTCTGTGAATGCATTTCTGTGTTATCACTGCCCAGCTCCCAGCATCAAACCACTGTGCCTCAGCTTGAGGTTTTCCTTTTGCTCAGTAATTTCCACCACTGAGAAGAGATGGAGATACACAGAGAACATGCTTGCTTTTAAGGAGGCAACTTCAGACCCTGAAGTAATTTTTTTGCCAGGAACCCAGAGCGCACACAAGTGGGTGATGATGTGGAAGAGGCCATTCAGTGGGCAGTATCTGTAAGATGTGGAACATTGTAGAACATGATGTCACCTGAGCATTACAGCCCTGGAGGGCCTTGTTGTCTGTCACTCTCACTGGATGAAGTTGCAGTAGCTATTTCTTGCACCTCTGGAAATCAGACTGGGAATCTGCAGGTCTGCAGCAGTAGGAACAGTTTGGAAGTTGTGTTTTATTCTTTGCGTACCATGTGCTGGAATGACAGTCATACGGAGAAATTTTCCACTCTTAACTGGTGACATAATTGGTAAATAACCATAAATGGAAGGGTAAGGCTTCCAAAGTGTGTATGAAATAAGTTCCTGCTAAATCAGGCCTTGACAACATGGTGCTTACTTGGCAGTACAAACAGCTTGTTAAACAGAACAAATCTGTCTCCATCACACAGTCTGGCAAGACTGTGGTGACTGCACACTTAATTTCATATAAAGTAAGATTAACTAACCTATTTTCAACTGGAAATAGAGTGTCACTCACTTGAGAGTGGGCAAAACTATTTGAATAAGCTTTCTGCATCCTTTGGACATTTTGGAGGATGCTCCTTTTATAAGAGTTGCTTCCTCTATTAGATTAACGATTGATGATTGTCCTGGTTCCTTTTCTCAATCCTTTTCTTCCTTCCTGTTTCTCCTGATTAGATGGATAGTAACAGGCAATTTTATAAGTCAGACCTGACCTACACAGCATCATGAGTTGCTGGCATAGCAGTAAATCAGTTATCAATTAGGAGAAATATGTTTTCAGGGAATTTTTCCTGTTTGGGCTTTGTAAATCAATTTGCATGTAGGTTTGTGTGAAAATGTTCCTTAAAACAATCACCCTGTTTGACAGTAATTACAGACTTGCAGTTGTAGTGAAATATAGCCTTTCTGGGGATTAAGTAAAACTTTCAGAAAAGAACTTGATGGGTATCCGTGAGATCATAAATACTACCTCTCAACAAAACTCTGCAACAAGGGCATTGACTTTCCTGTAAGAATATAAAATACATTTTCTCTGCCTTTTCTAACATAATAGAACTGCTTGCACAGAAAAACTTTAATTTGTGAACTGAAAGACAAGACACATAAAATCAGCCCAAATATCCAGAATTTTTTCAGTTTTCTCTTTTTATTTAACCCCTAAGTAATTTACATTGTGAAACAAAACAATTGCAAGTTTAAGAAAAAAAAAAGTAGAAAATGCCTCATTTGGAAGCACTGGGGTTTAAAAGTGATTTTGTTCTTATTAGCAAAACAATATATTAATTGAATTGCAATTTTTGGAGTGGTTTAAATAAATTGACATTTTCTTCTTAGAACTTTTTTGTTTCAATAGCTCAGGTTAACAACTTACAGTAAGTACATGCCATTCTTCATATGATAACTGCACTATAAGAGGAACTGGAGCATCCAGCTCAGCTGGCAGGATGAGAATTTGAACTTCAAAACACGGCACCATGGGGAATGGCTGAATTAATTTTGAGTATCCACATTTCTATCTGGAACACATACTGCATGGAACAACTGTAAAAATACGTTTCCATCTAAAACTCAGGTGATGAATTGTGAGCTTAAAGGCAAAATTTGCTTAGTTAAAGGCACTGGTTCAATTCCCCTGTAACATTTGCAGTCTGATACAAAATATTTGCCCTTAGCAGAAAGGAAGTGTCATGTCCATGGCAATTTCCTGTACATTGGCATCAAATCAGAGCTGGGCTGGGCTTCCATAATTTACCTTCAGGAAAATCCATCAGTATTTTCTGCCATCTTGCAGAAGGGACACTTCAGGTCACCAGGTAAACTGAATTGGAAGAAACTGTTTGGCTGTAAAGGGCTTCTGTTGCAATGGGACAGACTTCTTCCCTTCAAGTCCACACAGGCAACAATGCAATTCCCAGCTCAGTGCATGAACAAACTGGACCTAAAGGGACAAAGGCACCAGTGCAATGCTGGTAAAAAACCCCAAAGAAACCCCCCAAAAAAACCAACCAACCAACCAACCAACCAACCAACCAACCAAAAAAACCAAACCAAACCAAACCAAACCAAACAAAACCTAAAAGATGGGCAAACACAAAAATATGGCTCTTAAAGTAATTAACACTGCCATGTTGCCACGAGACAAATGAGTTATGGTAAACATTTTCAGGCTCAGGAATTAAAAAGCTTTAAGACTCAAATAAGAACCCAAGTAGGGGGTGAAAACGTTCCCGAACTAGACAGAATATGTCAAACCAAGTTTCTAAAATTGGCATTCAGAAAGCTAATTGTTTTAGTTGGAAACAGAACAAATTTAACATGTATCCTGTCACTCCATTAAGATGGTTTTTATTTTAACAACCTTTAAAATACTCACAACACAGTTTGGTAATACTAAGAATATATTTAGCCGTTGTTTCCCAAGAAGACATTCCAGACTTTTAGTATCATCCCAAACTGATAATTATTCATTTGTTGAAGATTTCCAGCAGTAATCAGTTAATGCACTGCAGTATTGGCCATTTACAGAGACCTCCACTCCTCAATGATATCTGCTGAGAACAGGACTGCTTATGGGACTTGTGCTGCTATAAAACAGAAATTGAAGCACTTACCCATGGATAAATGTATCAACATAATGCTAAACTGGGTGCTGGAAAACTGCAGAACTGAACTAAAAATAGTAAAAAATTGAACCTTTTCTTCAGCTTTCGTACCAAAATGTTCAGGCTCTCTACATTAACTTCCTCATCCTCTGCACTGCTGCTGCTGTGAAGCCAGGTATTTTATTTTTTTTAAAACAAAACCTGCGGTCCCCCTGAGATAGCATGACTTTATGACACAGTTTTTCAAAGTATTACAAGAACCATGATAAAAGAGGGCTTACATAAACTTTTGGATGGACTTACCTGAAGCAGAGCTTGAGCTGGAACTAAAAAAATTACAGTGCTCAGTATAACCCATTTATACTTCTGGTAGTGCCTTGGTCAAGGCAATGCTTGAAAAGACTGTAAAACACACTTTTTCATTACTGTACATAAATTACATGGGAGGAGACAAGCAATCCTGGAAAATTGTCATTGGTTGTCCCTCTGAAAATATATGTTCTGAGAATGTCAGTGTTTGCAGAGTTTTTAAAATTGATTCAAATTGATATATTTTCTTCCAAATGCTCAACACATTTCCTCTATCCATATGAAAAATGCTGTGAAATCTTTATTTCAAAGACTATCACTATTTCTTCTTACTTTGGTCATGTGTTTTCCTTTACTTGGATCTTATCTGCTCTTTCTAAGACTTTCCATCTTTGTTGCTGTTTCCTTGGGTACTTGCACTGATTTTACTTCAGCTCTCACTAATGCACACTAATGCAATGTCATGGTTTCATTGCTGGCAGTGCCCAAATTATTTAAGACACAGCTACCTCATTTAAATTGTGCTTTGTTTATACTAGGGAGATGAGAACTGGTGTTTCCAACAGGGCAGATTTTTCCCTTTTGTGGTTTAAAATGCATTCTGATTCAGTTTAGGAAGCCACAATCATGACACATGACATTAAGCTAGGAAGTCTAATTTCTTTTTTAGAAGAATTTCTGTTTTCCCGTATGTGCTCTGGCCCTCTGCTGCAGTTTATGGCCCACCATAAAGGTATCCTGCCAACAGAGGAGCTGTGTAATTCTTTATCTGCTTAAATGTATTACTTTGTTTAAACTAAACTCCTGGGCCTCCACTTGCATGTAGAGTGCTCCACTGTGACAGCAGCCGTCCCCGCCAAAGAAATGTACGTGCAGAAAATTTTATTTTAAACTGTCACACTCTATCTGCTACGAACCACTAAAAAGGCTGCAGAAACAGGGCTCAAAACCATGACTGAGCTCCTCTGGCTACCGTTCAGCAGGTGACTCTCACTGACTCCTAATGAACTACTGAATGAACTCTTGGCCTCTGCAGAAGACAAAAACATTTCACCCCATGCTTGCCTGGCCACCTCCTATCACTGCAGCTAACACGTTGCTTTGTTGAACCATAACATTCCACCGGGGTTCTGAGTGGTGCAAGAGCAGACTCCTTTGCAGAAACCAGAAAAACTCCCTATAAAACTATGTTTTGCCTGCTCAGATGCAGGTCTACACCAGGGATTTCCTAAGCACAAGAATGACACCGAGGTTACATGACTATTTTCCCCCACTCTCCTACCAAGAGAGCTGTCCTGGCAAAAAAAA
>VXBN01014819.1:62989-162975 GCA_013397395.1 Sinosuthora webbiana | reverse complement strand
TTTTTTTTTTTTTTATTTTAAGAATGGTGGGAACTTCCCCTGCTCAGCTGTGCCCTGGGAAACACACCCTGCTGGTTTGGAATAGCCAAGGAGTCACTGATAGCTGAAGGAGGAGCAGTGCTTTCTATGGGGCAGGGCATCCAAGGCAGTCTTGGCACTAGAACTGTGACTTCAAGAGACTGCAGGTCCTAATGTGGAGTGATATTTGTGATTACACTGAAAGACTGCTCTGTGAAAGACAATTCCCTTTCTCTTCTCTCTCTGTTAAAGGCCCAGCCCTGCAAATGCATCCACGGAGTCAACCCTAAACCATGCTAAATATCTGAGAGGATTTGCTGATTGGTGGTGTTACCTGGCAGGTTTTGGTAGCAGGATGGTAGCCTGGTGTTATGCTTGGGGGCTTTGCAAATTCTCATCATTGCTGTGCTCTTGCTTTACTGTCATATCCAGGCCACTGGGGTTAAATGTGCCAGGTTACAGTGGTTTTTGTCAGTGCTCCAGGTTAGCATCCAACCAACTCACGTATGTGTATTTTTTTTGCAAGAGAGTATGTTCCATACCAAGACTGTACAATTTCTATCCTTTACCATTTCTATCCATATATCTACAATATGTGCCTGTTGTGTCTGTGTTTGTATACTAATTTTCAGAAATTTAGTGCTATTCAGAGCACTTTGGCTTGTTTTTTCCGTGTAGATTGGCAGATTGGTTATTGGACAGAACGGGATCCTGTCCACACCTGCTGTTTCGTGTATCATCCGAAAGATCAAGGCTGCTGGTGGAATTATTCTAACAGCCAGCCACAGTCCTGGGGGACCTGGAGGAGAATTTGGAGTCAAGTTTGAGGTTGCCAATGGAGGTATGTTTTTTTTTTAAAAAAGACACTACAACACTGCATCTTGGTATGCTGGAAGTGGCTTATGAGGGTAACTAGCTCTGTGTGTTTTTGATTTGCTCTGTTGAAACTGTGAAGAACATAGGCATCTCTTTTCCTTGAAATTATACAAGTGTATTTGTGTACATGGATCTGAAAAATAAGCATTAAATGTTCATTGAAGCCCTTGGGGTAAAATTTCTATAAACAACAGACTTGCCATTCAGTTTTTACAGGCCTTTATGTAGCCATCCAGCTCACTGTAACAATTTGATCCTTTTATAAAGATGCCTATGAGGGAGCTCTGTTTTCCTCATATTTCTTTGTTACTTGTCTTGGCATTTCCTTTAAAGCATGTAATTCCAGGAGCAGTGTAAGCAATATAACTCATAATCTTGTGTGGAAGAAAGCACTTCATATGTTTACCCAGGAACTAACTGGTCTTACCCAGGTAGAGAGTTGTACCATTTTACCACTGCAATTCCATCACTGAATAAGGGAATTTTTTTGTATATAGCTAAAGTCTTTTTTTCCAAAATTGACAGCTAACACATGTAGTTATGTTGGTTGATCTGTGTTATAGGTTCTGTAGGTTTTACATTATGTAAATGCATATGTTTTACATTATATAACTGCACATGTGTGCAGTTACATAACATTATGTGATGGTTGCTGACACCTTGTATACCTCACACATGTAGAGTGCTTTCCATCTGAAAAAAAATGGAGTGAAGGTGCTTATAAAATGTTTCCCTCCCCATTCTGAAGGTGGGAGAACTTGGGATGGGGGTGCTTTCTCCCTTCTCTCTTGTGTAATTGAAAAATGTGCATGGTTAAATGAGTGTGGTTTTATAAACAGAATAGGCTTGAATCCCAGAGGGATTAAAGGGACTGTGACAGGTCAGCCAGTAAGAAAACCAGGGTCACAGCACACATATACCAGAGCCAAACCATTAGATGCATTAGCACTCTATAAACTTTAAAATACCATGTGCATCTAAAATCGGCTTGATAAATGGGTAACAGTTGGTGGTGCAGCCTTTCTAGTGTGCTTTGCCTTTCTAAAGGGAATTCAGAAAGGCTATTAAGCTTTATATATGAAACACTCCTTAAACACAGGTCGCAGGGTTTAATTATTTATGTTAATCAGCATCCATAATGAAAAGTAGCTGGTTTAAGTTCTAGCTGAGAAAATGTGGGTTAAGTATTAGGCAAGGTGTTTGAACTAAGAGTGTTTAGGCACAGCAACAACTTCCTAGGGAAGGTTATTGTTGCTCTGTATTGTTGCTCAATCTATTTTGCAGGTCCAGGTCAAGCAGAAGGGGCCTGTTTCTGTAGCTGTAGAAGGGAATGTAGAGTGACTCTGGTGTCTCTGAAGCTGGAAGCATCAGTAGACAATACATCCATCTATCAAGGAAGATCTGTAGCTAATGGCATCCTCACCCTTTGGATGGGTTTGGATTAGATGAGTAAGAAGTCACTTTGTAAGCTAAATGAGGAGTTAAGTGGCTGGTTTATGTTGTGTTGGTTTGGACCACTTGGTACACTGCATCTGAGATGGGTGGCACTGATTTATGTGGCAATGCACTGCTTATAGCAGCATTGCCAGAGGAATGATGGAAAAAGCACTGAAAAAGCCTCCAAAGGCATTTTGCATGAGGAGAGAGAACACAAGGAAATAGAAGAAATAATTTTTAGAGTGGAAGTGTAGCTTTAATACAAGCTGTGCAGTCAGACAAGCCAGAAAGGACCTGCTGCAATTCACACTCAGTTGCAACCCAGACTCAACCTTTGCACTGCATATGGCATAGTTCATCTAGTAATTTTTGCACCAGGCCTGCAACTTGAATTTAGTTGACAGTAAATCTTTGAAAATAAAGCCATATTTTAGGCTTTAGTAATGAAAATAACAAGTAAGATGTGTTTTCTGTTTCTGAATGACGTAACCAATCCAGGTTGTAATTGCTAATTGCTGAGCAATTAAGGTATTTTGAATTCCAAATTCAAAGATGAATTTCATTCAGGCAGTGGAGGGAAACTGCAATACAGCACCACTGTCAAACTGATAAGATTCCTGAAAATCGTATTTTTTTTCCTAATGAAATAATGTGAAACACCAAGCTATCTGATCATCACAGGTGTGCATTTGCAGGAAGTCCTATGAAACACCAGAACCTGCTGCTGAAGAACAGGCTTTCCTTTAACAGCTGTGCTGAGATTCCATACAGGTGAAAAAAAGGAAGTCCTTGACCAATAACCCCAAACATATGTGACTGTGGTTACCTCATCTTTCCTGCCCCTAAATAATAATTGATTTAAATAATCTATGTGAATCAAAATGTTGTGAGTAATGCAGTGTACTTCCATGTTTTATTTTTTTGAAAAATGTTTTAAAACTGTGTTGTAGTGAAAGAACAGACCTTATTTACCACAGTACTTTGTCTTTATTTATTCCGTAGTAAGCCAAATATATCCGGAAAAATGTTTGCTATAGCACTCATTTTTAAAATAGGAAATCTTCATTTAGAAGAAATGACCCACCTGTCATTGTTTTCTGTTATAGGACCTGCTCCAGACATGGTTTCAGAAAAAATCTATCAAATCAGCAAAACCTTGGAGGAATATGCAATTTGTCCTGATCTCAGAGTTGATTTATCACGCCTAGGAAGACAAGAATTTGATCTGGAGAACAAATTCAAACCTTTCCGAGGTATCAGTGTGTGTTTTTACTCATGCTAAATCCATTGAGTATAAATATTAGTATCACAGCAGAATTGTAACGGGTGATCACACAAGCAGAACTTCAGTTCTTCAACGTGCCTTACTAAAAGTTATCAAAATACAAGGCAGTATAGAATCACAGAATGGTTTGTGGTGGAAAGTACCTTCAGGATCATCTTGATCCCACCCTGCTGTCATGTACAGGGAGGTCTTTCAATAGATCACAGTTGCTCAGAGTTCCATCCAGCCTGGCTTTGAACACTTATGGGAATGGGGCATCCACAGCTTCTCTGGGCAACCTGTTCCAGTACCTCACCATCTTCCCAGTAAGGAATTTTTTCCTAAAGTCTAGTCTAAATCTCTTCTCCTTCAGTTTAAAACCCTTCCCCCTTGGCATAACACTATTTGCCTGTTTTGAAATTCTTTGTATAACCTCCCTTTTAGGTACTGGCAGGCAGCTATAAGGTCTCTTCCAAGCCTTCTCCATGCTGAACAATCCCAGATCTCTCATCCTGTCCTCATAGCAGAGGTTCTCCATCCCCCTGATCATCTCTGTGGCACTACCTTGGGCCTGCTCCAAAGGTCCATCTCTTTCTGGTACTGAGAACCCCAGAGCTGATGCAGCCCTGGAGGTGGGCTCTCAGCAGAGCAGAGCAGAGGGGCAGAATCCCCTCCCTGGCCCTGCTGCCCACACTGCTCTGGATGCAGCCCGGGACACAACTGGTTTTCCAGTCTGTGGATCACATCCAGCCTTCCATTCCCAAGAACCCCCAAGTCCTTCTCTGCAGGGCTGCTCTCAGTGAGTTCTTCTGCCAGTTTGTGTCTGGAACTGCCCCAACCCAGGGGCAGCACTTTGTGCTTGGACTTGTTGAACCTCATGAGATTCTCACAGATCCACTTCTCAAGCTTGTCCAGGTCCCTCTGGGTGGCATCCCTCCCTTCTGTTGTTTCAGCTGCACTGCTCAGCTTTGTGTCATCTGCAAACCTGCTGAGGGAGCACTCAGTGTCACTGTTGGTGTCACTGGTGAAGATATTAAAGGGCACTGACTGGTCCCAAGACAGGGCCCTGAGGGAACCCACTCCTTACTGGACTCCACCAGGACACAGAGACATTGACCACAACACTCTGGCTGTGTCCATCCAGCAAACCCCTTTTTCATTGAATAATCCATCCATCTGATCCTCATCTCTCCAATTTGGAGGTAAGATGCCATGTGGTACAGTGTCAAAGACCTTAAAAAAGGCTAGGTACATGACACTGGTCTGTTGTATATCGTCAGAAAGATCAAAGCAGCTGCTGGAATTGTTCTAACAGCTAGCCACAGTCCCAGGAAACCTGGAGGAGAGATTGCAGTGAAGTTTAAGGTTGCCAATGGAGGTAGGGTTTGGGGTTTTTTGTAATAAAGGGTCTCATCAAGAGACTTCCCATGTCAAGTGGCCTGTGTTAGACCCCCAATCACAAAGAGTCCTATGTTGATCTACTTCTTGATTTTCACCCACAGGGTCCCAGTCTGTTCATGTCTGTTTTTTAGAGGCAGCTCTTCACAATCTGAACTTTCCTTAACACTGAGCACAACACCCCCACCCCTCCTGTCTGTCTGAAAAGACCCAGCCTGTCTCTTCTGAAAAGCTTGTAGCCCTCAGCTGCAGTGCTCCAGTCATGTAACTCATGTCCCATCTTCCTGTGACAGCAATTAGGTCATAGTTTTCTAATTCCACCGTGGTTTCCAACTCCTTTTTCTTGTGTCCAATGCTGTGTGCATTTATAGGTGAGTGTTATGTTTGTTTTGCACTTCAGGAATCTGGGTTACAGACTTCTAAGTGCATCAGGCCTCATCTTTCAGCCAAGTATCTTTGCCAAATTTATGCTTGATAGCAGTTAAACACCAAACACAAACCTTTTTGGTCTAGGAATGGTTTGCTTATTGAGGTCTAATTGACAAAAGAGTAAAGAAGACTCTCAGTTTATTCATTCTGGTTTGCAAAAAGTTGTGGGATTTGCACATCCAGTGTCTCCAAATGTAAAGGGATTGCTTAAGCACGTGTTTAATTTTAGGCATAGTCAATACTTTTATGCTTACACTTGATTTAAAATTATCTAGCTAGCTGTTTTCTTGAAGGAGTCAAAACCAAATTAGGGGTCCTGACATCTATTTCAAACTTCATGTATATTTCATATATTTCAAATACTCTAAATCTGTGTGGCCTCAAGAACTTTTCTGCATTTCTAATGCCCTAGAGTTAAAGCCATTTTGTTTTCCACCCAAACTTCACATTTCAAGACAATTTACATTTTAAGAAATAAAATTTTTCATTTAAAAAAGTCCTTAAATTTTGATTTTGCTGGGGTATTTAATTTTATTGCAAAGAACATGTCTGGCTTTTTTAGGCAAACTAAAAGCAAAGAGAATTCAGCTCCAGCACCACTCTGGAATCACAGAATTGCTAGAGTATGAAATTTTGGTCTTTGAACTGTTTAATCCCTCCAAATAGTACTTTTTAAATGAAAATGAGACATTCCTCCCCCCAAATATGTATAAAAAGTGCATACAAATAGTTGCAGTTTTTCTGTATGTTTTTTTTTTTAAAAAAAAAATCATTTCCCAGTCATGTCTTCCAAGGATACCTCAACCTGACACAGCAGAGCTATCAGGGAACCCTATTGAAGCAATTTTATTGAGTATAAGTGCATGAATAAATACAGTTTACACAGTTTTGAATGCAGATTGAAGGTGCAGATTTAGATTTTCAGATTTAGCTTATTATGAAAATAATCTAAAAAGTAATTTAGGGTACTGTCTGATGTATTTGAAACTTCTGCTTTCTCTTCAGTTGTATGAGCTCACTCCTGTGGATCAAGGCTACAGAGGTGTTGGAACAACTGAGGTTGGGTTTAGCAGGAGTTAAAATAATTTTTAGACTTTAATCCTTCGTGTGCTTCATCTTCACATGTGTGAGCAGCTCCACCACAGTTGCCACATTTGTTCATATGTGTGAAGCTTAGGGCCTAGTAAAATGCTGTTAGGACCAGGGCATAGAAGAGATTAAATAATATAATCTTAGTGAGTGTTCAAAACTTTCAGCATATATAATAGAATTGACTCTTTTTCAAGTAGGTTTTATGGATCCTTTTTCAGCCTTGAGAACCTTCTTTTTGTTTCTTCAAGCATATTGTCACAATCTATTCTAAGTGGTTTTCTCAGGCTCAAAAAATGTCTGTGTCATTTTCAAGTTACTCTAAAGAAGAGCATTGCTGTGAGGTCAGTGTTTCTGAGCAAAATTGGATGAGATTCTAAGTAATAATTTAACCTACAAGTAAGATATTTCAAGATACTCATTTAACCAGATGAAGAGACATTTGTATAACATATGCTTTATAATTTAATCAGGAAAAGTAATTCATTCCAAGATGGCTGAGAAGCATGGCTTTTGACAGTTGTTTGGTTACTGCATTCATTATGACAGACTTATTTTCATTAATTTGTTTTTGTTTAATGTCTTACATCCAAGAGGACTAGAAAAAATTGTATGAATTTTATGAATTTTAATTTCAAGTTATCAAGACCTTAGCAAAAAACCAGATGTTTTATCTGAGCCTTACTTTCCTAAATCAATGAGAAGTATAATTCCTTGTCCATCCAGAGCAAACTGAGCACAGGTATTCCTGGTGCCAGAATTTAGCAGAATAGGTTGTGTGTCCCTCTTGGAGGAATGATGCAGATAGATACTGCTGTCAGATAGAATAGAATCTCTGGTGTCAACTTGTCATGGACATTCTTTTCCTCTGAGAACAAACCTATTTAGCTTGCAGAGTTTTTCAGTGGTTTAGTGAACGATCTGTGAAGAGTTTACTTTGATGTGACTTAGACTCATTAATGTCTTCAGTGAAAGAGGAGCTGTCACCTTACATTATCTCTGCAGGCAAAACTGTTGATCTTTTCAAGGCTTGAAGCTTGGTAGTAGCCACACTGAAGGCAGTGGGAGCCTTAAACTTTTCCTCTGTGGACTTCAAAGCAAAGCCATGTCATATAGGGGCTCTGATTTATTTGAGTTGGGTGGAAGAGAGCTGGAAGAAATAACTTCACTGGGGTGAACGTAGTCACTTCTTTTTTTGTGTGATTTTTCTAGTGGAAATTGTGGATTCTGTGGAAATCTACCTCAATCTCCTTCGAAGTATTTTTGACTTCAGTGCCATCAGAAATTTGCTGACTGGACCCAATCAGATTAAAATAAGGATTGATGCCATGAATGGAGGTATGAACTTAAGTGCCCTTGGGGCAGAACTGTATGCACACTGAAATAACTTCCCAATAAAAGTCGTACACTGCAATGGTTTCCCAATAACAATACATCATACAAATGTTGGGCTTTTATGTAATAGAAGTTAAGGGCCATAAGAAAGGATTTTAACCTTATACTACCAGCATAGGCACTCTTAGCAACAGGTTAGATTTCTTACTAGGCAAAGACGTTTATCTTACTTGATAAAAAAGTAAAGACATATGTGTCCAATAAAAGTTTTCTTTCTGCACTTGGAAGCAAGCAGGATGAGGTAATCTTGCCACGAGGGTGATGAAGTGTATTGCCATGTTCAGTGATGGAGGAGGTTACAAGGCAGTCTCTGCTAAGAGGAAATTATAGATGATGAGAAAAACTAGTTAAGTCTGAATGAATAAATAAATTAAAGAGTTATCTGAGACCTCTGTCTCACTAATGTTAAAAGTGAACAAATTTCAGAGTACTGTGGACAAGTTGAAAGTGTCACAGGAGACAGCAAGGGGATCCATGATGTGCTGACACTAAAAAAAAATACAAGCTGTATCACTTGGGGAAACACAGACCAGGATAAGGTCTATTTTAGACTACATAATAAATATTAAAAAAGGATTTCTGCAGATAATGAGTTGAAGGATAGGAGTGTAAGTAAGACTGTTCAACATTATCTTATGGAAAACAGATTACATCAAGCAAACCAGGTTTCATTCTTTAATGGGATGACAAAAACAGACCCATAAAAGGAGCTAGATAGGCTTAGAAAACGTCTGTAAAGTATTTTACCTAGTACAGCATGATAATTGCTGTTTGAAATACCATAGTGAGTTCACAGTCAGTAAGAGCACACAGTTCACTGTGGCCAAGGATTATAGTCTGCATCCAGGCTGTGTCAAAAGGGCAGGTGGTGTCCTTGAGCAATGCAGAGGAAGGCACTGCCTCTTGTCATGTACCACACTGGAGAGAATGTTTCTAAAATACCTAGGAGCTTTAATGTTCAGGTCTCTTACTGGCTGTTAAGAATTTTTACATGCTGTCAAAAGGATGCACAGTCTGTCTTAGTGTTAGAAAAAACTAATGCATCACAAAGATTTTAAAGGACTTTGTTTACTTTATTTGCAAGGTGACATAGAATTGGCTTTATGGCCATGCATTTTGGTGGAGAGGTGGATATCTGTAATTTAAAGTACGTGTAAATTAAGTGTATACAAGTGGAATATATTTTTATGCTTGTACACACTGGTAGTTCAACATTGGCAGAAAAAAGAGTAGTTTGACAGGAGTCCACTTCAGGTAAGAACCTGAATCAGGGTATATTTTACAGAATTAACATCTACGTTTTCATGAAAATAAGTTTCTCTCACACAGATTCACCTCAGGTTGCATCTGCTCCAATTAGCAAGATTTGGGAGTAGGGTAGGAGAAGGAGAGGGCAGTCACTCATGCATTTTTTTACCTCTGAGTGGCCTGTTCACACCTGCATCAGGGATGCACAGTGGCCAGGTAGTGACCTTTTAGTCACCAAATGTGTGTAATAATTATGGTATGTTACAGCAGGGGGTTTTAGTGGGTCAGACCTTTAACAAAATAAGGCGGTATTTTGGAGTTAGTTTTGAGAAAAATTTAATTTATTCTCTGCGTGGTAGCAACTAAAATGTAGTAAAATTCTCTGGTGAACAAATCTGTTGCAATTTTCACGTGAATTTTAAGATAGGTGTATTTCCCTTATGTATTCACCTACTGTTTACTTTCCTTGCTACTATGTGTTATTTAGACACATAGAGTAGTGTTTTTTTTTTTTTTTATTATTGTGAGAAAAACTCCTTTATGTGTGTGATAATTTCTTTACTTAATAATGGGTAAAAAACCCTCTGCATCTTTCACCATTGTGATTTTCATGTTGAATTGATCATTTTTGTACTGATTAATTATTTACTTTGAGGACAACCACATACTCCTCTGTGAAATAATAGTTTATGGGTTGTTGCAAGGACAGATGTATGGAAGTGCTGAAAGTGTGTTTTGTATGCAGTGTCCACAGTGCTGTGAAAAATTTGAATGTCAAGCATATGCTTTTGTGATTGCATGGCAGATTTCTGTTTTCACAGTTATGGGACCCTACGTGAGAAGAATCCTGTGTGATGAACTGGGAGCTCCTGCAAATTCTGCCATCAACTGTATTCCTCTGGAGGATTTTGGTGGACAGCCTCCTGATCCAAATTTAACATATGCAACTGCCTTGTTGGAGGCTATGAAAGGTGGCGAGTATGGATTTGGAGCTGCTTTTGATGCTGATGGAGTAAGTATTTAGGCCTGTCCTGAGGTTCCACCGTAGTTGTTGTTTTGTCTGGGGTCAGATATGGGACGTGTAAGTGTAATTTATCTGCCTTTCAGTAACCCATTGGAGCTGAAAGTGGTATTACTTTTCAGGTACAGATGGTAACATTTGCAACCCATAAATCAGACACATGTGTTGTAATTTTTCTCTGCAGATGACTGCAAATCAAGCAGAATTTGAAGGCAGGATGAGATTTATTTAAGTATCAGGCTGGTTTTGTCTTGTGCTGGTGCAGCACTTTTTTTCCCTGGTTAGGAACAGGCAGCATATATGTAATACAGACTTGCCACAGTTACCAGCAACAACGTTAAATCCTTTTTGGTTAACATCACGAATTAAGGGCTTTTTAGCTAAACAAAGCACTGAGTCAGAATCTCTGTTTAATTTTTTAATGTCATATTATCAGCATAACAAAAAGCAATGTATTACAAAAGAACTTTCTGCCCTGACAAGGTTGGAGGAACATTAAAAGGTTCTGAAGAACAAAAGCTGTTTTCTATTCTCAGTAAACACAAAACACTCTCCTGCCCCCATAATGGTGCGTGTCATTGGCAGAAAGGTTCTCCTACACAAGCACTCTCTTGGCAGAAACAGAGCTACTGAAGTGACATGTAGGAGGCAGGAGCCAGAAACTGATCTGGAGGTTCAAAGGCAGGAGGGAGTGGTGGCGTGATAGTGAGATTTTAAACCTGACAGTTCCATGCCAGCAAAGTTTTCTGCCCACAGCGGGATGTGAGTAACCCAAAGCCTGTCCCTTTTCTCTCTACCTCCAGTGGATCTAGGAAAAGAAATCAGGTGTCCTCAGTGCATGGAATTCAGGATGCTATTTTAAATTTCTTTTCTTCCCCAGGACCGCTACATGATCCTTGGCCAAAATGGTTTCTTTGTTAACGCATCAGATTCACTGGCTATAATTGCTGCCAATCTGTCTTGCATTCCATACTTCTGTCAGATGGGTGTCCGAGGATTTGGCAGAAGCATGCCCACCAGCACAGCTCTAGACAAGTAAGATGGAATATTTATTTGGTCATAACATTAGTTATCTCTGCCTTTTATTACATGGCGACTCTGAAATTGTGGAGTCATTTGATAAGGGCTTCTAATTTTCCCAATCTTTATGTGCTTTATTTTTTAAACTGGTTCTGATGAGATACTGGTTTTGCATAGACTAGTTTTTCCCCATCTTTACTTGCATTAAAAGAGTTTAATTCAGTCTGGAGAAGAAGTAAATTGGTAAATCTCATGTACAGATATTTGACTGTATTTTTCCAAAAAACTATATTTCTTTTATTAGTAAGTAATGGTTTACAGCCTAATCTGACAGCCCTCTTTGTGAAACTTGTGGAAGTTTAAAAAATATAAAATAATAATTCAGTACTAAACAAGTATTAAAAAATCAAAACCCTCTTCAAACTGATGAAGTATGAGCATCTTGTGTTAGCAGCTGAATTTTGAACACGTTTCATCCAGGCCTAAATTTTCTCTGAATATCAAGACAAGATGATTACATGTTATTGCATTAATATATTCTCTTTGGAAAAGCATTGACTAAATCAATTGTGTCTCAATGCTCATCTGGCTGCATAGCTTTAGTATGACAAGGCTGATCTGCTGCTCCCCTTAAATGTGTCTAAGCAGGAAACAGTAATTTTAAAGTGAAATGTAGGTTGTGTGGAAAGGTTGATCTACAGTTTGCCTATTCAGGGAGTTCTGAAATGTTATGAAATTCAAAGCTTGCAGCTCCCTCTAATGATTGACAGGGTCTTTGGGAATATATTCCTTGTGGGAAGGTAGTCTAGTTTAAGGAAATACTGTTAGGTCAGTGTTTGATGTGTTTTGTTTATTCTGTTCAGCAGCCCAAAAATCTCATTATTGTTATATTGAAATAAGATGTAAAATAAGTAAGAGTTCATTTTGTATATAAACACCATATCTGCATTTCTGTTAGAACTGAAGAAACAGTGACATTTAAGTATGTTTGTCTGCCTTCTTTTCATAAAGTTTGATAAGTGTGTCAGAAAGCATGAACTCAAGTCCCCTTCAGTAACACTGTGACTGTTTGAATTATAGTCTTTGAGATGTTTACTTGACCCTCTGGCACAGAGATGGTCTCATGGTGATTACTGCCTTATTTAGTTTTGTGGAGCTAAGCCTGATTATTAAATAAAACTGAGCAACTGATAATGATGGAAGGATGTAAGTATTTTTCCTTCCTTTCTTACAAATATTTATTGTTACGAAGTTTTCAGTCTGTATCCAGGACACTTGATTTATTTATTTTTCCTTTGTGGTTCTCCTAGTTTTCTTGAAGACTTAGGAGTTAGATGTTGTCATGTAGTTCAGTGTAGATCATGCAGTTTTCACATAGATCATGTGGTTCCAAACCCCCTGCCACGGGCAGGGATACTTCTTCCACTGGTTGTGCAGCTCAGGTAGTGTGGCTTGTAGGGACTGAGGAAGAGCTGCCACTGGGTTCCTCAGCCTTCTTCATGTCCTCAGTAACCAGGACTCCTCTTCCTGGAGAGGGTCCACATTTTTCCTAGTCTTCCTTTTATCACCAGTGTACCTGTAGAAACTATTCTCGTTGCTTTTGACATCCTTGGCCAGATTTAATACTGTTAGGGCTCTAGCTTTCCTAGCCTTATTTCCAGCTACTTGGATAATTCATCTTATTCCTCACAGGCTGCCTGTCCCTGCTTCTACCCTCTCTAGGCTTCCTTCATGTGCTAAAGTTTGTCCAGGAACAACTTGTTCATTCACACAGGCTTCCTGGTGTTTTTGCATTACTTCCTCCTCGTTGGGATGCAGCTCTGTCAAGCTTCTAGGAGGTGATCCTTGGATGTTACCCACCTTTCTTGGACCCTTCTTTCCTCCTGGGCCTTGTCCCATGGCACTCTATCGAGCAGATCCTTGAAGGGACCAAAGGCTGCTCTCCTGAAGTCCAGGGCAGTGAGCTTGCTTGTGTGCCCTCCTCACAGCCCTGAGGATCTTGCGTTCCACCATTCCATGGTCACTGCACTTCACATCCCACACCAGCCCCTCGTTGTGGTGAGATCAAGGTTCAGCTTAGGATGTCTCCTTGTTACCTCCTCTGTCACTTGGAGGAAAAAAAATTCATCCTTGCACTCCAGGAACTTCCTGGGGTTGCAAGTGCCCTGCTGTGTTGTTCCCTTCAACAGATACCAGGGTGATTGAAAGTCCTCCTGAGCACCAGGCTCGTGAATGTGAGGCTGCTCCTATCTGTTTGCAGAGGGGTTTATCCATCTGGCCTTCCTGGTCAGGTGGCCTGTGTCAGACCCTCACTGTAATGACTCCTGTCACTGCTCTCCCTTTAATCCTGACCCACAAGCTCTCTGTAGCTCCTTATCTGTGCCTGGGTGGGCGTGTGTGGGCTGACTGCGTGGATTAGAACGCTGTCAGAAGTATCATAGTCACTTTCCTTGGAGGTTCTCTGAGCTTTGGCCTGCTTCTGAACTTTGGTACTGAGAGTGGCTCTCCTGTGGGGGTGCTGGATCAGTTCCTGTCCACTTGGCTACTGTCTTGTGGGGTCGTGGAGGTCTTTCCTGAATGAAAACCACCTCTTTTTATGGTGTATCCATATTGTGTGGCCACAGTTTAGCCTAATTAATTGAACTGGAGCTTTTCCTTAGCTCCATTAAAGAAAATAAAATATGCACAATAACTTAAGGATTTAGATAATCTGTTCCTTTTCCACTTGTGTGCATGTGATGTGTTGCTTAAGACTTTTTCAAAGGGCATTATTAAACTTCAGAAGGAGGAAGCAATAATCCGAAGGACTCTAAATGTTGCTTAGGAGTATGGCATTAATAAATGGAGCAGTGAATTACAAGGGAATTCACTCAAAATATTTAACCAGTGTTGCATGTGTTTGCTTGAAGTGACTGCTGAAATATACAAGTGTATACTGTGGGGAGAGAATAACACATTACAGGAAACATCTGCTTAGATATGCTCCAACATCAACAGGACTGTGGCAGTACGTCTCCAGACTTCAATTCCCTGGCAATATGTACCCTTAGGCTGGTGTTCTTTTTGTTTTGGGGAATGTGAACCTGTGTCCCCTGTTCAAAAAACTATTCTTGTTTCATATCCTTGTATTCTGATTTATCTGGTGCCTGCATAACAGGGAAGGAAATGAAATACTGAGATGTTAGCTAACAGTGTACAAAATGAGAATCACAAGGGGGAATAAAAATGGTTTCTGTAGGAAACATGAAGTTGGGTGTGTGTATAAAATAGCAGTCAAGATGGTACTGGAGAAAAGGGTTTCTGAGAGAATACTCCTGTGACTAGCAAGGTTCTTTCAATAGCATGTGGGTGCTTTCAGTACACTCAGCCTGGGCAAAGCTGCTCACCTTACTGTGCTGTACCCTGCCACTTTACAGCTGGGAGCCTATCCCTTAATGCAACTCTGACACATCAGTGTTCTGTCTCCTGATTGTCTTTTTGTTGTCTGGTCATCTAGAGGCAGCTTTTAAGGGGGGCTGCAGTGGCCATGAGTGGCTTGTTTAAAGAAATGTCCTGTTTTAGTGAAGGGCAGAGATGCTGTGAGCTGTAACCAATGTGTCTTGGATGCAGGAAGGAGGCTGCCCCGGGCAGCAAGAAGCACTGTGGTTTAGAGTGTGATCCATTTTGTCTGGAGCACACCAGGAAGCTTTGCTTATGTCATAGAAGTGTTTAGGTTGGAAAAGACCAATAAGGTCATGAAGTCCCCTCCCCTTTCCCCTTCCCCTTTCCCTACCCCTTTTTCTTACACGTTTTGATTTTTTCTCTTCTTTTGCTAAACGCTTCCTTTTATTTTTATCTTTGTTCTCTTTCTTACCTTCCACATTCCCGTTTTCTTCCCCTGTTCCTCTTATCCCACTTCCTTCCCATTCAGTGTCTCCTCTTTTTCATTGAATATGTACCTCAGGCCATGGAGAGCAGCACACCACATTACACTTGTGCCTTTGTCATTATTTACGTGAGTCCTTAGGATGCAAATCCCACATTTCTTTGTCTCTCTTTTCTTGTGCATTTCTTCTGTGTTGTTGGCCATCTGAAAAAGTTTGTGCCAGAAGCAGGATAGGCACTGTCTGTTTCTTTTTCTCTACATAGACACCCTCTACTATTGAGTTACAGGATTTTTTTTCAACATAAAGGCTTCTCCAAGTCATAAATATGTCTTTGTACGTAGTTCATACTGCATTCACTTTGTGACTGTGCTTTGTTCAAGTTGTACCAGCCATGACCTTACTCTTTTTATCTTTCTTCAGCAGGATAATTCAGGCTCACTCCCTCTTATCTGAAATAGGCTCACTGTGAATTTTTTAAGACACCTCTGTCAAACTGAGTCTATGTCACATATAAGCAGTTTTTAAATTAGGGCAGAAGGAAAATCTGTGTTCTGGAATTCTGCAGAAGGACGACTGCATAAAACCCTCATGAATGTAATTTAACATGAAACGTGATACAAAGTTGGGGAGCACTGTGATGGGAAAGGTGTTTAGGATTTGTAACTTCTAAAGTAGCATTGCAATATTAAAAGTGTCCATATAAATCCTCTGTATACTTGTATCCAATAAAAAAATGTTACTTTTTTTCTGTATCAGCATGTTCAACAGCTAAATATTATAATTACACAGATATGGCAGGTTTGAGAAGACTTATGGAGGAAAAACCAAGAATCATTACAAGGCATTAATGTTCTTTCTTTAGCTGTGCCTCACTTTTGTTTCTACAATGTGCTGGCAATGTAGCTGCTGTCCCTTCTGAATGTTTTTTTGAGCATTGGAGGTGATTTACAGTTTTCAAAGATATCCTTAGGGAGTTGTCTTGGTCTTTATGTTTTCTTTGATGCTGGATTTGTTACACTTTGCTATAGTGTGGCATATTTGCAAACCCACCATATGCTTGACTATCCAGTGCTTCATTAGCCTGCACTGGTGAAAACATGCTATAGTCATGACAGGCTACATTTTAAGTGTATATGGGGTAAATATTTATTCTCAACACTTTACAGGACAACAGCAGTTGGCTACTCAAATGCTTTTTCAGTGAAAGATAAGAATGAGCATACTGTTGGCATTTACAGGAGAGAATTAATCTTGTGTTCTTCAGTGGCTGCTCATGAAGAAGAAGACAGAAAACTTGTTGGTGCCCTGTCCTGTGAAATATCAGTAGAACATTGATATTTCCATCATATCTGAGTACCTGTGTTGTCCTTAATGGATTAATGGCAAGAGAGGCTGAGCAATCCCATGGCTTTCCTTCTTTTACTTGGCACACAGCTTAGCTTCAGGGTCTGACAGGGATTCCCTGGCCAGCTCTGGGCCTGAAGGCAGCTGCTCCTTGTTGAGAATGTCAGGCTGCAGAGCAGCCTCACACAACACACAGCTCTTGCTCTTACACAAAGGTAGTTGGATCCTGGCCTGTGCATGGAGTGGACTGCTCTGTAGCAGCTCAGCTTAAAATGAGCAGTTTTATTGGTGGTGCAATGTGAGGCTTGCAGGAATGAGTACATAAAGCTGTATTGAAAGCTTTCTTCATGTAAGAAGAAAAGATGAGTTGAAAACTGTGCAGTGCTCTGTTTCCAGCTTAGTCTTTGTCTGAGAATAAGGTCAGGTTGTCAACCAGAGTTAGAGAGATGAAGATTTGGTGCTTGCTGAGAAATAAATATGTTTTGTAACCTTGATTGACTCCTGTTTAGAAGTATGTGTATTTGTAGTTCTCACAAACAAACAGAGTTTTGTCTAGGCTTAACGTGCCGTATCTGAAAAACTACCTGAGAAAAAGAAACATTTTGCAAAATGCCTGGAGCAGGCTTTGCAGTGTGCAACAGATTGATGGTGGGTAACAATAAGTCACAGATTTCTTAATGCAGTACTCTTATATCTCAAAAAGAATACAGCTACAAATAAACAGCAGGAATTCCTACAAATGTGCTGGTGAAAAGCCCAAAAATGTTTTAATTAAAACAACCCGAGGAATTTTGCATCAAGTCAGTTACAGGAGACTTCGTGACTACTTAAAGGTTAAAGGCCCCTTTTCTTTCAAGGTCTTGTGCAGTCTTGTTACGTGCTTCAGCTTAGAAAGGCTCCCTGGTATATCAGCATGTCTGAACATGTTTTGCTCAGGCTGGAAAGCACAGCTGGTATCAACCTCTCCCATCAAAGGATTTTTGTCAATGGGTGACCTTCGTGGAGAATGCTTCCTGCTGATTTAAAAGAGAACTTTTCTGGCACAGAATTTCAAAACAGTGTGTTTAAAATTCTACTTCTCGGGTGTATTAAAGTATTATCTTCTTAGGTTGTTTAGAAATTAAGGGGACGGTAAATTGTTCTTTACATTCAGCGTGTTTTGAAGAAGATCACTATAAGACTGGCAGAGCCAGGGTACTTAAAATTATTTGAAGAAGTTTGAGAGTCCTGTTAGACTAGACTCACTTTAAGTAATAATCACTTGAATTGTTATATTAATTTTGAAGTAGAAGAAACATAATCTCATGTTTCCTTTTGTAGAGAAATAAAAGAGGACCTAAAATCATTCCAACATCAACAATTCTTTCTTTGGTTCTGTAGTGTTATTAATGACTTGTTTCTCACATATAGTAACAGTCTATACCTATGGCATATTGTAATTTCTTCTTCTTTCTGTATTTTTTCCATGAACACTGTCATATACTTGTTAAACTGCTTTCTTCCTTTGGCTTCCCAGAAAGTCCTGCAACCAAAAAAAGCAATTATTAATTTTAAGTCTCTAAAATCTACAGAACAGTTTTTCAAGAGAGAGAAAGGAAAACTAGTGTAAGCCAGGCAATCCACATCTAAATGGCGTCATTAGGGAGCTGCTAGAATAAACCATGTCTAACCAGCCTGATTGCCTGGCTGATAAAATGATGGGATCTGTTGATGGGGTTAAGATAATAGATGTTAGTTACTGCCATTTTAGCAAGGCTTTTGAAACTGTCCTACCTTGTTCTTGTATCCAACCTAGGATTTGATGATTTGAACAGGTAGAGAGCTGGGTAGGTAAAAGTCTGGTTTGATGCTCAGACTCACAGGGATTTGGTTAATGAACTGGTAAAAAGTGGGGACTGCAGGGGTCTGTTCTGTGACCTGTCCTGTTCAACATCTTCGTGAGTGGTCTGGAGGGGAGGATGGAGGGCACTCAAACCCAGTTTGTAGATGACAGTAAATTGTGTGTGTGGTGCCTGTTGATGTGCTGGAGAGCAGAGCCAGCAGTCATAGAATAATCAAAGTTGGAAGAGACCTACAAGAATCATCCAGTCCAGCCACTCACCTGGCACTGCTACTGTCACCCCTAAACCAGATCAGGCACCTCTTGAACATTTCCAGGGAGAGTGACTCCACCACCTCCATGGGCAACCTATTTCAGTGCCTGACCACTGTAACAGTGAAAAAAACTTTTTTCTAGTATCTACTCTGAATATCCCCTATCTTAGCCTAAGGCAGTTTCCTTTTTCCTCTCACTGTAGGCACAGTAGAAGAGACCAACCCCTACCAAGTAACAACCTCCTTGCAGAGAAACTGTAGAGAGTGATTAGGTCTCCCCTGAGCCTCCTCTTTTATAGACTAAACAAACCCAGATGCCTCAGACGTTCCTTGTATGACATGTTTACTAGATCCTTCATGAGCCTTGTTGCCCTTCTCTGGGCATGTTCCAGAACCTCAAAGTCTCATTTTGAAGTGAGTGGCCCAAAAATTGACCTAGTACTTGAGGTGCAGCCTCACCTCCAATACAGAAGGATGATCTCTGCCCTGGTCCTGCTGGCCACTCTGCTCTTGATATAGTTGGGGGAGCCTGGACAGCTGGCGGGAATGGATGGCAAAGACCTAATGAAATTCAGCAACAAAAAATAATTAATCCTTCCCTCAGAAAGGCAGAGCCCTACAGTGATGCAGACCACAGCAGAGGAGCTGAGGAGCAGCTCTGCAGAGACAGGCCAGCATCCTGGGGGACAGCTGTGTGAGAACCTGTGTGCTCTGGAATCAGAAGAGGCCAGTGACACCCTGGGCTGTATGAATGAGCCCAGAGGGTCATGCAGAGAGTGGGGGAAGTGATTATTTTCTGCTTATCTTGTGTGAAACCGCTCCCAGACATTTGAGTTTTGTTTGGGGTCCCCACTATAGGGAAAACACCAGTAAAATGGAGTGAGTTCAGCATAAGATTGCCAACACAGATGGGGGCCCTAAGAGGAGAGGCTGAGGAACTGGGTTTGTTCAGGCTGGAGAAGGATGGCCTCTCTGGTGGGACCTGACAACAGCTGCCCACACCTTTGGAGTGGCTGTTGAGAACTGGAGCCAGGCACTTCCCAGCTGTGCACATAAGTGGAAGGACAAGAGGCAAGGAAATTTGAAAGAAGCAGGTTCTGTGTCCTGGATGTTGGACTAGAGACCTTCCATGGTCACTTCCAATCTAAATTACAACTTCCAATCTAAATTACAGTCCTGTGTCCTTACGAAGAGACCTTTGCTGGAAAGCCCTTACCCTACCAAGATTGTTGAGCCTACCTCCACTTTTGCACTCTTGTAGTTACTATGTAGCAGCAAGACATTTTATAGAAAAAAAATTTGTTGCCTTATATTATTTATTTCTTTATTTTCTTCAATACCAAAGAATTGCCCATCTGGAGAAACTGCATTGTTTCTATCCTGATAATTTTCTGAGCTGTCCTGCTGACTCTGCATGAGGGGATGAAAGTATTATAGTACTCAGGAGGTGAAGAAGCAGCTGGGGAGGCAATCAGTAACTGTGGACATGTACCTAAAACCATTCTTTCTCTGTTACTCAGATAATTCAGAATACTGGTAACCCAATTTGAATCACAGTCAATACAGAGTTTTGTAACATGTGTAGTGCATATATTCACATCTGGTTTGCATTTTTGTCAATGAGCATAGGCACAGTGAGGCTGACTTCACTGTAGTAAGCCAGAAAAGACTAATAAATATGAGATGTGTGTTCCTGAATTAATGGAGGGTATTTTCCCTGTGCTTAGTTCATAGGATTATTGCATTTCCTGAAAGAGACCATGGGTCTTGCCAGTCTTTAGCTATGACATTATTGAGGTTTACCCCACTAAATATCTGCAGAAAACATAAGGAGAATACCTCTTTATTACACTTTATCATTTATCATGCCATTTTTCTTCTCTGGTATAATAAAATCTTCCTGACACTTTCTGTAGAATTAGAAAACTTACAAAGCATTTTCTCCTTGCCTTAATAGACCTTTGTATTTCTGAAAAACCCATGGGTTCTGTATGCAGCAGTGACTGTGCAGGACTTGAGACTAGAACAGGAACGATCCCTGTTGAAGGGTGGGGAAGTGAGAAGTCTTTAAGTATTGTTCTTCCTTGTTCATGCTTTGGGATTTTTTTTGGTTTTTCTCTTGTTTGCATTCATTACAGACCTGGTTGATATTTCATTGTTGCACTGAACATGAAGTTGAAGTTTTTTCCTTAATGAGACGAGGTCCACTACTAAATTAGTAGTGGACAAGGTGCACTACTAAAATTAATTTCTGTCATTTTATGCTCAGTTGTGTCTTAAATTCTTGGGTAAGTTTAATTTTCCAGGGACCAGCTTGCTCTAATCATCCTTGATGTTTGTTTCTCTTATTTCTGTAGATTAAGAAGATTGGTCTCCTGTGTTTCTCAGGAAACCATCAACAAGTCAGGCTATTAACACAGCATACCACAGCACAGCAATGACAGCTGTTTTTCTGTATGTATATTTGAAAATCCCCTCTTTTGCTGGCAGGATTTAGTTCATCACAGACCATGCTGTTGGGAATGGGGCAGAGACAGGCTGTCTAATACTAAGTCAGTTGTTGTCATAAAAGAAGTGGACAGTGTCTTTTCTAGAACAAGGCATAATCTTCCTGCTGCTGAGCCATGGCAGAATTTGGAGGCTAAAATAAGTTTGTAGTTTTTAAAGAATTACATTCGTGTGAAAGTTCCCAGAATGCTACAAGTCACCGTTTCTGATCACTGTGCATTCTCTTCACCCTACTGATGAGGAGTTAACTTACTCTGTAGGCACATGAATGCTGAAATAATAATGAAAAGTGGTTCTTGTATCTCAGCCAGGAAGGGCATGGATAACCCTGGGGATTACTGCAGTACATCTGGAGAGCATGGCCACATTCCTTCCAGCTGGTTGGACTTTTCCTCATTACTACTGTGAACTCTGCAATCAAACCTCATTCTCTGTGGATATGCAGTACATATGTGTGCAATTTGTCACTGGAACAGGCTTTCCAGGGGAGTGGTTGCAGCACCAAGTCTGTCAGAGTTCAAGGAGCATCTGCACAATGATCTCAGTCATGTGGTTAATTGCTAGGTCATCGTGTGAGGAGCAGGGAGTTGGACCTGGTGATTCTTGTGGGTCCTTCCCAACTTGAGATATTTTATGATTCTAATTTCACCTCACAAGGACTCTGAGCACTATGCCAGCTGGTTTTGTTATGTGAAAGACAAAATTCTATGGGGGTATGTTGCTGCCAAAACACAACTCTTGCTCATTATACTCACAGAAATGTGTGTGTTTGCTAGTTGCCTGTAGCAAAGCAGCTTTTGTCTCTTGCTTTATCCTTACTTCTAGCCCAGCCATAGCTGAATACAGTATATGTCAGCAGCTGTTTCTAATCATTCTATTAGAGCCTGTGTGAAAAGGACAATGAGGTTTTCATGAGGCATGGAGTCACAGGCACGCTGTCATGAAGGTTATACTTCCTTTGGGAGTTGACTCTTGAAACATTTGCAAAAGAGGGTGCAAAGTTATGCATTTGGATCTGAATCTCAAACTGATGACTAAAGCAACACGAGACAGCATTTGGTGGGGAGCATCATGATGAGTACACCTGTTAACATCCCACACACTGAGGAAAACAAACCCCTAATAAGAAAGAGTTACACAGACTGCATCTTGTGCAAAGCTTTCCAGTGCATTTGTAACCAAGAGAAACAGTTGGAAACAATATTAGTTGCTGCAGTACATTTTGGTGGGAGTTATCAGAGTTGTGAGTCTGGGTTTGTGGAAAAGCACATTTCAAAGGCAATTATGGCATTTTCACAAACTTGCATGTTATCCATGGAAGTGTTACTCATGTTAAATAGAAGATATGTTGCCCATATATATTGTTTGTGACTGTAATGCATAAATAGTTCTTTTTCCTAACTGGTTTGACTGGGAAACCAGTGAGAATTTTTGTGTTTTCATCACTTATCCATTATACAGTTCTTTTGAGTTTATGAGAAGAAGCATGGCCTTTGTTGTTGGTGAAAATTACTATGGTTTTGCTGTCCAAGTAGCATTTATTACCACTAAAGCAGCATCATGAGGTTGCCAGAATATTACAGAGTGAGCTAAGCCGTAGTCTGTAAATTTCCTTAAAATATTGCTCTTTTTTGTTTATTTCATTTGGTAGTATGGATCTCAGGTGTGGTATGTGTAGTTGTAGGTGGTTTGACTGGTTTGGAGAACCTTCCTGTGATTCCAGAGAGGAGTAATACAGATATAGCAAATGTCTCCTTACACTTACTGCTGAGCTGTATTAGGAAATTAGCTTAGTCACAGCTCTGTTTGTAAACTGCAGAATTTAGTTCTTTAGGATCTGCTCCTGACTGGCTGATCACTCAGTGCTGGAGTAGTCTGCTGGGTTGTTTTGTCTCTGCAATCATCCAGTGTCTATTTTTCTCAGTATCTTTCCTCCCAAGGGCAGATTTGGAGAAGATGGAACGTGATGGGACCGTAAGGATAGCTCCTTTGTGGGGCAGTCAGCCTGGTTGTCAGCCCTTGGGCAGGGTCCACACCAGCTCTGAGGTCTTGAGGTTTCCAGAATCAAGAGCTAATTCTACACCCCTCCTAGTTAACAGGATATTGAGAAGATTGTTTTTCAGAAACACAAGAAATTGCTGTCTAAAATTAAATTAATGTGGTCTCAGGAAAACTGCTGTGAGCTTACAGATGTGTAAGAGTACTTTCTTCTGTTCAAATGAATCAACTCCCTATCAGGTACAACTAAAGCTCTGTTTGCTTTCTTTTGTCAAATCTTTGCAGGTATAAGGTTTGTTTTTCTCCTCCATCATTTAAAAATGCTTGAGATGTTTGATTCGTTCTTGCTTTTTGCCAATTAGAGGATTTTACTGACATTGTTACCAGTCTGTGAGCTGTAGGCTCCTTGTCCAATTTCAATTTGACTTTGCTCCTTTGCAGAAACTGTCTTTGTGGTGGGTATCACTCATACTTAATTAGCATAGTTAGAGAGCTAATTAAAGTTCTTGAAACTCACTGAAATGATGCATTAGTAGACTGAGTTTACTGTAATGATACTGAACTGCAGCTTGAGCTAACCCATCAGATCCTTCCATTTCTATCCTTACAGCCACCATTAAAAGTAAGATGTATCAAGGCACACATGTTGTATTTTTCAGAGAGCTTTCCTGTTTTTATCAGATCAGTAAATTCTTTTGTTCCATTGGAAAGAGTTGTGAAAAGCCTGGCAGTAACTTTTCTATTTGAAATTATTCAAACGAATCATTCAGAACATTGATATTTGTTGCTATTGAATGGATGAGAGCCTTGGCAATGCTTTAGCATGTCTGAGAGTATTTCCATACCTGAGGCAGAATGGGCAAGGAGTCTACTGTGTCTCTCCTGTGCCTGTTACTCACGCCCCAGAGCCGTTTTACATGCTCCTTATTTAATTACTTGTCTTTAAATCTTTTAAATGTTACCCTGTGGCTTGGGAAAGTGCTGGAAGGTCACCCCAAATCAGTGGAATCTATATGGCCAGAGTCTCAGTGAAGGAAGTTAATTTCTGAACATCCAGTAGCTGTTTGTTCCAGAAGATTTTCTTTCCTCATGTGGATCTGACAAATTGTTCTTCTTCCTGTAAGCTTTGAAGTCCATCTCAGCTACAATTAGCTTAGTAGTGATGAGTGATACTTGGTCAAGGTAATTGGTTTGATGGACTTTAAGTACAATATTAGAATTTTTTCTCTAGAAAATAGAAATTTTCATATTGGTACTTATGTTTAAAGACAAAGGAGAGTCTGCAGGGGGTAGGCAGGAGGAGCCCATGCAATCTGTAGTCTCAGCACAGATGAAGCTCTCAGATGATGTAGTTACACTATAGAATACAGAATAGTGGCTTTACACACTGTGCTGACAGCATCCTGTTTTTCTGTATAGATTAAAAATGATCAGAAGCAAAGGATGACCACATCCATTTTGTACTTGGAAATTGCTTCTTCCCTCCTTTTTAAACAATAAACGTTCCAACTTACTTTTATTTACACAGGCCTATTCACCTTGGCATAATTTTTTCCCCCCTCTTCAAAGGAAGTGGTATTTCTGTCGGTAAGGTATTGAATTTGTTAGCAGATTTCTTGGAAACAACTCTTACAGTCCACTTAACTAATCTTGCTTTATAATGGGTGTTTAATACTCACTAAAGCAAAATACTTGACATTCTCCTCTTGGTACCAGTTCAGCAACGTAATTAAGCACATTTCACTTTTGGGTTCATGAGATTTGGGCTAGAGATTTGAAGGGAAATAAGAAAGCCTTTTGTAAAAGTTTATTGAAAAAATAAATGGGTAGAAAATATTAAAAAAAAAAAAAAAAGATCTGCATGGATGTACTGAATCTTTTGTTACTTCTTTTTTTTTTCCATTTTATTATGTACTCGTTTCTTTCTGGCACTGAACCCTTGTATAAAACACTTGTTGTCCTGTAAAGGAGAGATTGAAGCTGTGCTGTGGCTGAGTCAGCATCCCCCAGCACAAACCTCCTAGGCTGTGTCTCTTCATAAATCTCAGTGTGGGTGGCATGCTGAAGCTGGGCCAGAAGGATGTAAGGCATGGAAAGGGGGGAGTGCTGAAGAACACGACTCAGAAGGTGGGGTTGCATGTCCACAGACAGCAGTGTAGTGTGAAATCATGTGAAGCTTGATTTTAGCTGTGAATCTCAGGCCTGCCCCTGAGAAATGCTGCATGCTTTTTCCTAGTCTCCTTTCTTGTTTATTCTCATCTAGTCATGTCTGTGTTTTCCTGTACACACACAGCAGAAAAGAACACTTTTGTAAATACTGTACTTAAAATAAAACCTTGCTCTTAGCAAATTCAGTCCAGATACAGGCATTCAGGTTGACATTCTGGGTTAGTTTTAAACACAGTGGATTCGTTCTGCATTTTGTGATACAGCAGAAGAAAAAGAAGAGGTGAGTGTTGGTAGTGTGATAAGTTCAAACGGGTAAACTTATTAAAAGTTTGGAAAAAAAAAATTACAATCAACTTATTCCTGGTAAAAGATAAATAAGAGTCTTTTCTAGCAGTTAAAAGTGAATTCACTTGAGATCTGATTTTGTTGTTTGTAATGAGAGCACAAATAATCCATCTGAAATTAAGGTTTTGCATTATGATTAATTAACTTTTCTTTTAAAAAAGGGCAGGAGTATGGGATTTTTGCTTGACCTAACAATGTATTTAATACAGATGAACAAGACAGTGGCCCTTAGTAACTCTACCCATAGCAAACACCACCTGAGTCAGTATTTATTCAATTAAATTTTATTATTATTTTACCAAAGGCTATTGTCNATATTATATATTTATATAGTTTTATATTTTCTGGAGACTGCAAGGAATTGGGTGTTTTGTAATCTGAACTACTGTGCAGTATCCATACCATAAGAGTCTGACTGAGCAGAAGCAGATGCCACAGACTTACTGACCAATTTCATGTCTGAAGTAAGGGGCTTCTCATAAAATCCGTGGTGGGATTTTTTTTAAGGCTGAATTTCCTCAAAAGGAGGGATGGCTGTCAGTTTCTTCACGTACAAACTTCAATTAAATTGAATTAAACATTTAGCTCTTCAGAGAACTGTTTTCTCCTATAGCATCTCATTGCTAGAACTCTCTATTATCATCCAGATTTCAGAGGGGAACTTATAACCCAAATTTGTACTTAAGGCCTTAAAGCCTAGTTCTGTGTATGAGTACTCCACCAGTGTAACTTCCTAAAAGTGATTTAACTTTCTGGAAAGCAGACTCTTTAATGGCTCATAGTGCTCCCAAATTTGGGATGGTAACAATCTCACTATAACACGTATGTAACTTGCATGCACTTGATAGTTTTAACACTGGCAGTAATTTCATACCTTGATCACTACAACAATGACCGGTTTGTAGCACCTGCAAGTGTGGTGTGATAAATCCCAGCTTTGCATGCCATCTACTTAGTTTATTTTTTAAAGGTGTGTTTACCATCCCTCTTCACCAGGGTGTTCTGCATCAGTGGCAGTCATCACAGATTAGTGAGACTAGGCTAGAATAGAGTGCCCATAAAAAGTATCCTTGCACCTCCTGCCCACAGCAGACAAGATCATCACATTAGTTTTGACTGCTAGGGCAGACTCAGCAAGGAGCTGTGCTGGCTGTTGTTGCTTTGACCACTTAACTCCCTGGGGAGTGAAAAAGAGGCAGTGGCTTTCTGCAGTCCTTTCTCAGAGATTCGAGGCAGAGCTGTGTTGCAGCTCTTGGCCTGCTTACAAATGCATTTCACTTCTGCAGTGCTCCCCTGGCTCTGTATCTGGATATTTGAATTTACTTTTACCCTCTGGGGTAGAATCGGAACGTTACCTGTGGGGGCTGGGACACAAATTAGTTTTCCATTATTTTGTGAAGTGTCTCCAGTGCTTCCAAGAGGGCTGTCTTTTGTTGCATGTTACATAATGTGCTTGTAACATTTGAGTGAGGTGCTCCAGAGCCTGTGGAGGAGGAATTGATGGTATGAAATGCAGAGCTCTGTGTTCACAGGTGGCAACAAGGAATACGTCTGACTGCAAGGCCTCACTGTGGGTATTGGGGAGCCTGAGTTCTCTTTAATCATCCTTGTGATGATGCAAATCTGCTCCTAAGGAAGATAGATGAAGTCCAGTGAGCTTCAAGGGGCCAAAGGGAGATGCTCAGTTTTAAATTTGTTTGTTTTAGAAGTTTAAAGCCAAGTGTCTGACTTCCCACACAGTGTTCCTTGGGTATGGTGGTGATTGTGCTGAACACGTAGCTGTCTTGTACACATCTGTGGTATTAGAAGACAAAAGCCAGGTAGATTGTATTAATGGATTTATTAGCTAAACTGAGCAAAGGAGAAGCATTACTGGGCCTGGACTAGTGGGGATGAGCTCATTAGAGAGGTCAAGATTGGAGACTTGCTGGAATGTAGTGACCATGGCTGGCTTGAGTTCACGATCCCAAGGAACATGGGGCTGGCAAAGGAAAATTGTTTGGATGCTGAGTTTTAGAAAAGCAAACTTCCAGTTGTTTAAAGAATTGTCCCTGGAAGTGTTCAAGGCCGGGTTGGATGGGGCCATGAGCAATGTGGTCTAGTGTGTGGCATCCTTACCCATGGCATCTAGCTCCATCCTTACTGTGGAACTAGATGACCTTCAAGGTCACTTGCAGTCCAGCTCATCCTATGATTCTGTGGCTCTGTGATTCTATGACTTTGCCTTTCTGCTAGGGCAGTTTTTAGTTTTTGCTGTTGAAAGATTTCAAAAACAAAGAAAGGCCAATGTGAGACTGAGAGGCAGGAGAAAGTATTGGAAAAGTTTATTGGCACAAGTTATGTTAATGAATGCCAGGAGGCTTCCATTTATAGAAAGCTAATTCACATAGTCCTGATCAGAATTTATTGATGATTTCTGCAATTATTAGCAATCCATTACTCAGGACTATTGCCAGCCTAAAAAAATCCACCTGAAGTTGTCAGTTTTCAAGACAGGAACTACCCCTGAACACCAGAGCACACCTTTATTCCACCTGTGTAAGTATTTTAGTTTAAACATTGCAGGGGTTGGGAGGAAGGAAAAAAAAATCCTAACTTTTTTAGATGCTTCATAGTTAGAGTGTCTCCAGATGCTTTTTCTTTGTTAATTTATTTTACTATGATTGTTCTCTGTGAGATGTAGCATACTAGAACACAAAAAGTAAGGGAACTTGTCTATTTTTTCCTCTCTGTTACGGTCCTGACAGCCTCTCTGCCAGCTTATGTCTTATCTTAGTGATGTGTCCTGGTTATCTGTGTTGTCTGCAAGGGCTCAGCATTCCACTGCTTTTTGCTTAATAAATTAAAACTGGGAAGGAGTAACACTGTAATACTTGACCATATAAGGGAGGTGACTGTTTTAGTTCTGCTCCTTGCACAATATGCAGTTGAAGCCTTTTAAGGGAAAGTGGTGCAGACAGAGTGAAAACATCCAGAAGCAGAACATCTATTTCATCTTATAGTTGGTGCCAGTGCTCCTGCAGTCATTGCTACTACTGTGAATTTCTCACAGTTATTGCAGTTGCATAGATAAAAAATGAAGACTTATAAAGGGACTGGAAAAAAAAGTTACAACCATTTGCTTCATGACTCTTGCATCTTAAGAAATAGTGAGAATGAAGAAAGAACTGACCAAAGGTGAGATTAATTGGGCTTCAGAAGTTGAAAAATGAAGTAGCAAAGAGCTCTCCAACATCAGAAAGAAGAGACCAAAGAGAGAACAAATGGAAATACCATGCAGTGAGAATGTGATAGGGACTCAGTGACTCATCAGACAATGAATATGGTGTCAAGAAAGTTAAAAAATAGTTTGGTGTTTTTTGCAGAAGAAATTTGAATGTTGAAGAGAGTGCTCTGTTAGAATGAAACCATTGAATTTTGGGTCTGGTTGCAAGAACACTTAAGACAAATTCTGTAGTATATGGTTAGAAAACAGCCAACCCAGTATCTTTAATTAAGGGATAGCAAAATTGATGCAGGCAAACATGAATGACTTGTGTTGACCTCAGAAGTGTCCAGGGTGTTAGAAAAAAAAAAATCCAAGCAACTCAGGTAGTAAAATATCAAATACAAGGATTTGTATGCTAAAGTTAGACTGTGTGAAGACTTATTTTCAGCTAGAGAAATTAATCATCTCGATAAATCAGATGCAGGTCCCTCGTTGAGATATTTTTAATTCTTTGCATGAAGCAAAACTACAGAAGTGGAAAGAAAAACAGTTTCTGTTAGTTTCAGTCAAATAATAGTCTTTGAAATAAAATACGCTTCAGACCTAAAATCAAATGAGGCTTTTATCAGCTGGAGATTAGATAACACAGACTACTTCAGTGGCTAAGTAGAGATTGAGAAGACCTACTGAGAAACCTTTTCCTTCTATAGCCATAGTAACTCTGAAAGAAACCACTGCAGAGGTTGGTTCTCTTTTGGAGTGCTGCTACAACATTCTGTCCTTCAGTGTCCTGTGTCTGTCCCACTAATTCCTTCAATTGCTGATTGCTAGTGCCTGTCAGTGCTTACCCTTCTGCAGAGTAAGACTTGCTGTTCTCTGAATTACAGCACCTTGTTCACCTCAGTCCTGGCACCACAGAGAGGAGCAGGATTGAAAATAAGTGTATCCATGGAACACCAGTCAGTGTTTTGAAGCCTGTTCACCCAGGTGCCTGTAAGCATCTTCCACATGTCAGCTGAGACCTCCAGGTGGTGGAAGGTGAGAGGCAGGGACATGCTATAGCTGCTTCTCTACTGTTTCTTTCATTATTACCTATTTCTTCCTCCAAGTTAAGGCTTCAAAATGAAAGTGATGCTGCAGTTTATCCTAGACAGGATTTAATCTACAATACAGAACTCCAGCCAGTGACTTACAACTTCACAAGTTCATGAGACCTGACAAAGAAAACCCTTCCCCCAGCGTTGTGACCTTTATCTTTGTGGTGAACAGGCATCACAGCTTTGGCAGGATGGTTCTGGCTGATTGACTGATCTATTCTTGGAAGTTACAAGAGTTTCACTGGCACAAGAAAGTCAGCTTGCTGCAGGCTGTTGTATTTGAGTGATTTGTATTCATCAGGATGTTTTTGTGGCATTGTAGGGATTAGTTTGGAGAAAACTTCCCTCTGACTCTTGTTAATGTAAGTCAGGGTGTCTCCTGGTGTCATAGGTATTTTGCTAGTGCAAAACCACTGTGTCTGGGACATACCATCAAGGACCACTTTGTTTTATTAGCCTATCTGTGAAAAATAGTCTGTTGTGTCTACTGAAAACTGAACGTTACCACAAGGATCTTTAACACTTTTAAATAAAAGAAACATGTTTTTTAAAAGGGAAGGTTACCTTTTTACACAGTTTGGCAGGTTAATATTTTTAGAATTCCAAGGAAAATAATCTGGGGCATCAAGAATCCTGTACCCTCTGTTTTCCTAGTTAGGTGACATTTAGATGGCTATGAAGTGTAAGGAAGAAGACCTGGGATGTTCAGATGTGAAGCTGTATAATTAGTAGTCCAGTTGCCTGGTAAAGTTTTCCACATTAGCCTGTTAGGTCTTTCAGGAGTAGTATTAGAATTAGCTGTTACTCTTTTTTTTTCTGTCAGGAATTTTTAAAAATTTCAAATCTTTATTAGAAGGCCATAATCATGTTCCTTTTATTAGTAAAAGTAAAGGGTAATAGTAAAGGTAACTATAATCTTTATTATGAGCTGGCCAGCTCATGCTTAAGTGAGACTTACTGTAAAATTCAAGAATTGGCTTCACATTTCTGTGTTGGTACTAAACTCTCCAAAAATTCTGTTTTCTAGAGATGAAATAACTCAAACTGCTTTTCAGGGTTGCATTGTATACATGCTCCTTATGTTTGAATAAAAAGTGTGCAGTCAGTATAGGTAGTGAGGGACTAGCTCTTCAAAATAAAAATGACAGTGAAACTGTGAAACAGTAGGAGAGTAGATGTAACTATGGAACTGTACAAGAATTTATATTCCTATTTTCCTTCATTTTGTTATCTCCACATTTAAAAGCATCTGCTCCTGCTTTTTCTAAATTCACAAAGTATAGTTTTAAATAACATGCGTCATTGCAAAAACTACAGTCCACTCTTCTTTGATTTAACTTTTTCTCCCTAATTAGTATTTCAGCACTCTGGGAACATAAGTGCTGTTAGTTCTGATATGGGCAGACCAACTAAGGTTTTAACTAAGGTTACCTTTCAGTTTGGTTCCAAATGTAAGTACTCTGTTTCCTTGTCTGTCAAGGGGTAATTACTGCTGGATGGAACTTTACTGTACAATCTCATTGATGTACTGAGCACTTACACTAAAAGAAGGCAAGCAAGAGTAGTGTTTGAAGTCAGTCCCTTGAAATGTCCAAGATGACAAGAAACAGAATGTCCATGGTTTGTTGTCTTCTTTCAACATGGTTCATACTCATGGAACATATAAACACAGGTACATCAACTGTGAGGTTAGACATAAATAGAATGCCTTTACTTCAAATAGACCAGGGAAATGAACCTATTTATAGGGCATATTTTTTTTTCCCAGTTTTTATTTTGAATTGCTCTCGAAGTATATTCCATCCATTAAGTCAGGCCTTTTAACAGGCAATTCCTACAGGAGGAAAGCTCAGAGCCTGAGGGATTGCCCTTAGAGGTGCACTGCTGCATCAGTGTCTTGTTGATGATTCATTTCACATATATAAGGGTATATAAAATTTACTGTGTTACCTGAGACCTCTGCAAGATATAAGCCACTTCTAGTACCAGTTTCAAGACTCATTTCCTGAGCGAAGTAGTATCCTCTCTCATCAAGAGATCTCATGCAGACAATACATACAGACTATTTATCTGACTTTACATTTCTAACTTCCCAAATTCTGGGATTCTAGTGTAAGCATACAGAAAGAAGAGAAGCTTAAAAAGCTATACATGCACAGTCTTGGTTGAACTGTCCTGTAAAGGTACATTTCTAAAAACATTGTAAAATGTAATTAATGGACCTGTGATTTGTTAGAGATAAAAATCCTTACTCTGACTCATCAGCAGTTCTTGCACAGTTGCAAGTTCCTGAAACCCTTATCCGAAGCATTTATTTGCCTAGCATCTATCAAGCCTGTCAGGAAGCCATATGCTCCATTAAATAGTGCTGGAAATGTTCAGTTCAGCAGCACACAGCAACTAATTTCCAAATTTTGGTCCACAGGGATTCTACCAGTCTCAACTGGAATTTCATTAAAAAAAAAAAATCTGGCTTCTTCTTGTAGCAGTGATTGAAAGCTCTGATTTAGTAATTTTGTTTATAAAAAATATTGGTAAATATAAAGTGAAAAAAAAAAGTTTTGGTAAAATGAAGATTACATTTTTTTTTTTCTCCACTGAAGTAATACCCAGTCATATTTTTAGTTTAGAAAGAAGTAGATGTAGGAGCTTTAAAAATCCCTCCCATTTCCTGCACCTAATCTCTATTTTCCCTGGCTTTGAAGATCTAGTAATTTCACCGTCACATATTAGTTTCCTTCCTTTGAGGGTGTTTTCCTGTATTTTGCATGATTATGTGTTTGATCTAATATTATTTCTCAGAATCTGCAGCTTTGAGAATTTTTGCAGTTTCCCGTGGGAACCCCCCTCATGTTTTCTGGGGTGATTTTTCACTGTGGATGTCTATAGGCTGCATAAAGGCACATTCTGCATTTATTGAGACTTCCAGGGATGATTATTTATTTCAGAAAAATGTCAGTAAAAAAGGAATATTCTTAATTTTCAGTGTACTTCTACTTACTTACTCTGTTGAAGTATTAAGAGCCAGAAACAACAACAAAAAAAGAAGTTGCATGGAACAATCTGTCATATTCCTTCTATTAACTATTCATTCTGTAAACTCTGTACAAAGTGAGCCCACTTGCCAACAGAAAAAAACATTTGTATTTTCTTTGCTAGCCTATGCATACAACTCTTTGAAAACAGCTACAGCCTCTGGAAGATTTTAGTGCTGGTCAGGGCAAGTCAGTCCTAGGCTATTTGTTCCTCAGCTAGAGGAATATAGGAGAGTAAATGGGAAAGGATTTCCTTCTCCAAAAAACTGTACCAGGATATGGAAACATTTCTGCATGCAAACATATTCCAGCTGTATTGTTAGGCTGCCTTAAGAGAATTGGTTTTGCTCTTCCAGCATGTTAGGTATTGCATTCTGGTTTATTGTTTTCACTTTTTTTGGCAGTACAGTCCTGTTTTCAGCCTGAAGTTATTGCCACACGGAGATTAAATTCTTTAATGTTCTTGATTTTTTGAAGAGCCAGAGAGAAACCTGTTCAGCTGTGAAACCCCCTTTATGAAACACCATTTCTAAGGGTCAATAATATATGTAGTGCTGTATAAACACAAGGAGGTATGTACCCACCCCTACCTCTAAACTAGAGGTATGAAATCTGAGTTTAGCATTAAAAATTTTGATAATATCCTTTTCTTCATGTACATTTGTGGCACTTTTCAAATAAATATCAGCAATTCTTATTCCATCTCATTTAAAAATCACTCATTTTAGATGTAATATGTAAGTAAAAAATGAACACCTAAGCTGAATAGGAGGGAACTTAGAGAATGGATATTCTTACATAAAAGAAAGGTTGATTTGGAGACTACATTACAGTGCAGGCTAACAGTGTAAAAATTTCAGAGAGGATACTTAAGGGCTGAACTTTCATGCCACCATTTATGATGGTGAATGGAACTAAGTCCAGTTGGTGGCTGGTCGCTAGGAGTGTTCCCCAGTCATGGTGCTGGTCCTGTTTAACATCTTTATCAATCATTTGGATGAAGGGATGGGATTCAGGTCAGTAAGTTCACAGACAGGACTAAGTCAGGTGGGAGTGCTGATGTGCTGGAGGGCAGGAGGGCTCTGCAGAGGGATCTGCACAGGCTGGACCATGGGCTGAGGCCAATGGTGGGAGGTCCAACAAGGCCCAGGGCTGGGCCCTGCCCTTGGCTCACAACAGCCCCAGGCAGGGCCACAGGCTGGGGCAGAGGGGCTGGAAAGCTGCCCACAGGAAAAGGGCCTGGGGGTGCTGGTGACAGTGACTGAACAGGAGCCAGCAGTGCCCAGGGGGCCAAGAAGGCCAAAGGCATCCTGGGCTGTAGCAGCAATGGTGTGGGCAGCAGGAGCAGGGCAGGGATTGTCCCCCTGTACCTGGGGAATGATACTGAGGTTCTGGAGCATGTCGAGAGAAGGGCAGTGAAGCTGGTGAATCTGGAGCACAAGTCCTGTGAGGAACAGGGGAGGGAACTGAGGTTGTTTAGCCTGGAGAAAAGGAGGCTCAGGGGAGGCCTAATCACTCTCTACAGCTGCCTGAAGGGAGGTTGTAACCAAGTGGGAGTCGATTTCTTCTGCCACGTATCAAGGGAAAGGATGAGAGGAAGTGGCCTTATAAGTTGTGCAAGGGGAGGTTCAGATTCAATATTAGATCTTTTTTCGCTGAAAGAGTGGCTAGACATTGGAATAAATTGCCCATGGAGACGGTGGAATAACTTTCTCAAAGTTATTCAGGAGGTGTCTGGATGTGCCACTTGTGATGGTTATGGTGGTGCTAGGTTGACGTTTAGACTAGATGGTCTTGAAGGTCTCTTAGAAACCTTGACGAATCTGTGATTCTGTCATTTAGATATATTTATGTACCAGGTTTTGAAGGAGTCAGTGCTGGCATATTTTCACAGTTTATCCCATCTGTTTTATGCACTGAATTTAAGACAGAGAGATGTGCCATCAGAAAACAGGTGTTTTGTTGATCAGAAGGGTGGCTGCTTTCACCTTGATACTTTTAGACAGATTGTGTTGAGTGTGTTGAATCCACCTTTGATTGACCTGCTTTGCTTTGGCTCCACTGGAGTTAAAATTAAGTAAACTCTCTCATTTCAAGAAATGTTGTTAGGTATGATAGTTGAAGCAATCATAAGGTCCTTGGTAGTTGGTCAGATTGCTTCACTGTATCTCACTTTGCATATTATAGAACAGTTGATTCTGAAAACCCAGCAAAATATAAGTAGAAAGATTGGTAATACCCATTCTGCATAAATCCCATCTTGAGATTTAGAGTTCTTCAGAGTTGTTGGGTGGGTTTTCTTTATTTCTTGTTTTTTAGTCCAATAAAGGATTTTTTTCATTATAGAATACAGCAGGAATATTTACCAGTTAACAAGCTGGCGAAAAGAATGCACATCCAGCTCATAAGGTGGTTAATTACAGTTCTTGAAAACACTGGCACATCACCCAGGTGGTGAGAGGGTTTCTTGTATCATGTAACAGGAGACAGGGAAAATAAGTTGAGATTCAGGTTGAGACTGGGAAATGTTTTTAAAGAACATACTGCTTAATGGAAGCATTCATGTATTGTCTTGTCTTTGAACAAGAAGTAAAAGTATTTTTCACGCATTTTTATATTTAACTACCTGTATTTGTAGAAGAAGGTACTTCAACATGATACTTTAACTTCCATTAAAATATTAGTATAACAACACTGTCCATCCTTAGATCAGCTGTTTCTTGGTCAGTAAGAAGAGAAGGCCTGCCAAAGCCTATTGAACTGAGGTCCTACATTTTCCAAAATAATAATAAGTTAATTATAAACATGGGTTCTGGTTGAAGTTAGATGCTGAGACAAGGATCAGTTTTGAATCGTGGAGTTGATCTATTGTTTTGTTTTGTTTTTTAACTTGTAGCTCATTTGTCAGGAGATGTAATGAGATGTAGAATATTCCTCAACTGATGTCAGATGTATGAAAAAACGCTGTCTTAATCATGTGATATTTTATTGTATGTTTTCCAGAGTGGCAAAAGTAATGAAGGTTCCTGTGTATGAGACACCAGCAGGATGGAGATATTTTTCCAACCTCATGGACTCTGGACGTTGTTCCCTTTGTGGTGAGGAGAGTTTTGGCACTGGTAAGTAATACGTAATCAAAAATTACCACAGACTTCTAATTTTTCCTGGATGCCTCAAGTCAAACTCAAAATAATCAGAAAATTTTCTCTGTCTCGTGCTGAAACAGAACTTTCTGTTGTTCACACATTGAGGTTCTTCTTTTAAGTGTGGTGTCCAGCACCTTGAGGCATGAAAAATGTGGAAAATGGATATTTAGCAGAGGCAAGCAATCTTAGTACTGTCCAGACAGCTTCTGGAGGTGCCTGGCACTCTCTTCTGACTTGCACATAATGCAAAAAAAGCCTCACTGGTTCCACTGCAAGTCTTTTCACAGATTGCAATAGTGTTTGGAGGGATTTTGCCTATATGGAAGCCACATGTTTTTTCCTGATGTGATTAGGTGTACAAAGTATGAGGATTGGTGTATCTGATGGTGCATCAAAACAACACTGTAGTAGGGTTTACTTTTTGGAACATCACAATTGCTCAACCATCAGATAAAATTAGAAGAAATTCTGTTACATGTCAGCATTTGTGTTTTCCCTAGGTCAGTCCTCAGAACCAATCAAACAACAGAATGCAGAATGAATGACAAATTTGAGCCATCACAAATATAGTATTGACAGTAAGCAATAGAGCAAATAATTGGACTATGCAGTCTGTAAATCTACACAAATGTGGTTTTAGTTTATGAGAATAATGGAATAAATTTCAGAGTGTTTCTTTTATTCTTTCCTGGATTCTGGCAGAGAAATTCTTCCTTTTTGTTTATTAGTAGGGCTACATTACAAACTTTCTAAAAAAAAAACACAGACCAGAATAACTTAATAATTTGCCTGGCTATTAGTTTTTCCATATTTTGATGTGAGTTATATGGAGTTCTCCATTTCAAATGTGTAATACCTTGGCTGGAGCTCTCTGTAGAAAATTACTTACCATGCAGTGAAACTTGATTACAAATTTCATTTTGCTTTAATTGACTTATGTCAAGTATTAAGTCTGTTGTTTGGGGTCAATTAGAGCAGAATGCTGCTTTTTTAAAAATAATGATACCTTTAAGCAGCCACAGACGTGGCAGTTAATGTAATACCTTTTTGTTTGCTGTATGGATGTGAATGGGTTATGATGCACGAATCAAAAATGTGTTATATTTCTTCAGGCCTTATATGTAAAAAGGAAGAGAAGTTAAATTTATAATGAATGTTCGTTTTCTTTTTGTTGTCAATGGAAAGCAATGTCCCATGATTAGCAAACTGTATGCCTTCACTGTATGCTCTGAGTGGCACAGGATTGTATTGCCTTTGCTACATCTTTTGAATAGAAACTTCCTCCAGAGCATGTTCTGTGAGATTGTTGAGAGAGATGTAATTTGGGGAGAGAAGGGCAGGAAGATCTTGTACCTTTCAGAAGGTATGGCTATTGGTTGTGATGTGTTGTTGAACTGCAGCTCCATAAACCCACGAGAGGTGTGAACTGGAGGGTTTTCAACTCTCACTGCTTTTCAGTACTTTTTCAGTGGGGCAATTCTGTTCCTCTTCCCTCTAAATACGGAAGTTCCTCTTGCTCATGCAAAACCAGATACTTTCATGAAATTTGGCTGAGTCTAAAGACATCAGTACAACATCAGCAGCACACAAATTATTTGGAAAAAGACTCCTGGCCTCATCATCATACTGAAGAAAATTAAGTGTGGATTTTAACTGGAAGGAGCTTGCTGAGTGTTCCCATCTGTTGAAGTTTATCTAGATACCTTAGCCCGTGGAGTGCAGCACCTCCTGCTGCATACAGGCTTATGTGCAGAGGTATGTAAAACAAGCAGGAGTGGCCTCTCTGTGCCATATGCCATGGCAAACCACTGCCACAGATCTGACTCTTCTTGGGGAGTTGTTATCCTAGACTATCTTCTTCTGATGGTGCTGAGTAGGACTTTTTCAGATACTTTCTGTCTGAGGGAGAAGAGAGGAATCATTGTGCTTAGTAGAAGCCACGTCTTTGAGGAAACTTGCCATTTAAATTTTATGGTGCAGTATAGAAAACATCAAATTTCCCTGTCACATTGCAAAAGCACGTTCAGGTCCTGCTAAGCAGGCTGTTCCAAGTACTGGTGGACTTTAGCCCTTGTGATCAGTCATGTAGAAATGAAAAAGAAAAAAGTGTTTTGATCTGCTGTAACAATGAGGAGATTGTTATCTCTGTAGGTCTAATTTTATTATCCTGAGTATCTGATAGTGGTTGAATTTGGGAAGAGAAACACTCATGGAGGTCAGAGAAGTGACTCTAGGATTTGGCTGTTCTCGATAGGCAAGAAAATTACCCTGACTTCTCTCTTTTCTTGCTGTTGACTTTTTGCTTTGCTTGTGTCTTTCTGTGAGGCCTTAAAACAATTGCCTTCTGTACTATAGCCTCTCTTCCAAATCTGCAGAACCTGACCTCAGACCAGCCTCTACATTCCTTACCACTCAGTGTTCCTTATATTAATCTAGTTCTTCTATCCTATCATCAATTCTTCAGATTCCTGATAAATCCTGACTCCTGTAAATGAGTGCTTGAACAACATATTGCAGGCCAGCATGGAGAGCTGGTCTGCAGAAATATCTCGGCATCCTGGTATGTTCTGATCAGATTAACTTTGTGGTACCTGCAGCACTTCCAGTGCAGAAAGCCTCTTGACCTCCAGTTTTATCCAATTCCATCTAAAGGCAAATCTGGACACTCGAGATTTGATCCCGTGGGCATCCAGAGAACTTGAGCACGGGGTTTGAATTCCTCAGTCCATGTGTAGTTTTCTGTGTAAAAAAAGTGTGTGACAGAAAGAGATTTCCTAAAGATGTTGTGGGATCTTCCTCACTGGAGATACTCAAGAAACACCTGGAAACAATCCTGCCAAGTGCTCTGGGATAAGCCTTCTTGAGCAGGGAGATTGAACCAGATGCCCTGTTGTGGTCCCTTCCAATCTGACCCATTCTGGGATCCTGTGATACTTTTGGGGCAAGTTATGTAATGACTGTGATGTTTGTTTTTCTCACTGCCTCAATTTCCTTATCATCCTTCAGTTCAGTGCAGCTGTCTGAAAAGCGTCCTCGTATGCCAGGAGGTTTATTTGTGAAACATGTTCTGGTTTGTAGATGACCAGTACTTTAGCAATGTGGGCTGTTTTTAGCAGTAAATATTTACCTTATTGCAAATCTTTTAGTAATGTCCTAAGCTGTGTGACCCTCACATGTTTCTGCCAATATTGGGCATTTGAATCGATTTTACATCTTTTGCCCAATCATATCTATTTAGGCAACTGGAATCTGGCACTTTCTTTACCTTTCAACATGGAATATTTATGTAAGTGTACGGTGTAGTGATCACAGTGGGAAATTTACTGCTCTGTGTAAGAGAAAGGAGTTTTTAAAATCCACCTTCTGTCATCAAACTGCATTGGAAATCAATTGCTTGTGTGCCCAGGTAATCAAGCCCAGCTGAAATCTCCAAGTAATAGAGAGCTCTGGTTTTATACCATAAGGGACTTTGGTTCTGGCAAGTACATAAAAGCAAATTTTCTGCTATAAAAGGAGAAAAGATGTTGAAAACATCCCATACAGCTGTATTTCCCACACTTGTTTTCTGGCAGCTGATCTTGGAGCTAGACCAATGCTTTAAAAACTTCTTCCATTTTTGTAACAATGTGGGGAGCTTGTCAGATGAGGTTAGTAGCTTTCTGGTTCTATGACTAATGCCCAGCACACAGTTCAAAGGAGGACCTCAGCAGCAGCAATTAGTTTTTAAAATTCATCAGCAAGCTATTAATCAGGATTAGGAGAACTGTGTGGCTGATTTATCTCTCTGCAGTTTAAGCCACTTCAGTAATTGTTACAGCTTTCTTAAATTTGCTTGCTTCATCTCCAAATTCCCAGATTCTCTGAACATCACCCCCCTTCTCCTGAAAGATTATGTGGAAGAGAAACTAGTGGAGAATATAAAAATGTGCTGTTGCTGAAATGAATGAAGCCACAAAGGAGCTATTTGGTGATGTCTGTTGCAGTAATACAAATCTAAAATAATCTTATTAATTTGAAAAATGATCAGATCAGAATTCCCCCAAATTTCCATTTGCCTAAAATATTGCTAAGTTTCAGACTGCTGGGTAAATTTTTGAGACTTAAGTATGTGCAAACAAAATGATTTGTTGTGAGTTTGTGAACTCCTGTGATTTTCTTGTTTTAAAAATCACATTTACACAATGGAGCGTGATAGACTGGGATTACTAAACTAGGGAAAAGCAATTACCTTTTATTCATGCATATGACCCACAAGGCTTGCTTTCCCTATCAGAATTGGATATTTCAGATACAGACAAAGTTAAGCAGCTTTCAAATAATAGAAAAATCATAAAAAGAACATATTTGCATGATTTTACTTTGTTTCTCAGGCTGCTGCCTCTGAAGATTTTTCTTCAGTTTAAGACTGTGTAAGCTGAGTACTTCTCTGTGAATGAGAACATGCTCTGAGAGTTTTGCCCAGGTTATTTACTCTGAGTATGGACATAGCAATTTACTGTAGTAAAAAATAAGTTTTGCTACTGTTATATGGAGAAAAACCAAATTAACTTTAAAATAAGTTGTTGAAACACTTGCAGTTACTATAATTTCCCTTACCAATGGCAAATTAAATATAAAGGGTTCATCATAAAAAATATTTGTAGACTCCTCTGTTCTGTTGTCTCTTTCTGATTCAGCTCATTGAACAGAATCAGGAATTCATTAATTCCAGGATGTTTCAATTAAAAGTAGCACTGAGAATCATCCTGAGGTTACTCAGAGCCCCAGGAAAGCTGGGGGAGGTGCTAGTATTGCAACTTTAGGAATACAGAGCTGCGAGGCACCTTTTCCTTCTTCCCTTTGCACAGGACAGGTCTGCCTCTGCAAATCCCTTGGATCTATGGAGCAAAGAATGGTGTTGGCTGAACTGAGGCAGTAAACTTCCTCCCTGGAGTTCTTACAGTGTGAGCTGGGCAGTAGGACTAAGTTAGGACAGAGGAAGCAAAGACACCTACAGATGACTGCTGGTAGGTGAAAATCAGAGTAACAGAATTGCAGTAATAGATTTTAATTTGCTGAGAGAGGGAAGGGCAATAAATACAACAACATATGTGTGTGCAGTAACCAAGCTGAGGGATGTGCTTAGTTTCACTGCCATTAAGACTAACAAACACCTCCTGGGCACTCCAGGATTACTGTCCTCGTACTTGTATCAGGCTAGTATTTTTAATGGATAATTTTTGATTCTGAAATAGTTGAGTTGCTTCTAGATATCAGACTTTTGTCTCTGGATTACCTTCTCCCATTGCTTTCTCTTTCCAGAGAAGCAACAATTTATGTCCTCTGAGGGACATGCAAGGACAGAGAACATGCCAAATCTGCTAAATGTGTATCAATATACATCCAGCTCTCCTCATAAAGATTTATGCACTTAAGCCATACCAGAACAAAGTTCAGAATGCAGCAAAGAGCTCTTCAGAAGTGCTTCTGTCCATATTTGACTAGAACATTTTGGTTCAGTGAAATGAACTTAAAGTATTTGCTAAGTCAGAATCATCTCTTTAATCTTCAGCTTAGCCTGTTGCTCCATTGTCATGATGTAGACCACTCTGCTGAGCAGCTGCAGTGCTCTTCCCTGTAAGATTTGCTGGCCTGCAGTCTGCAGAGCGTTACACAGCAGGAGGATAAATGGTCATTCATACTGGAGCAAATTGCTGAGGGGTTAAGTTCAGTTCCATGTCTCCACTTCTTGCTGGTGTCTGTTGAGACACTTAAGCCATTTAAGTGGCTGGTGATAACCAGCAACAGAGATGACATTTTGGGCAAAAGGGGATTTTTTCTGTGCTGGGGATGAATGGCTGAAAGGGGAGGCACGCAGAGGCAGGCAGGTTAAGAAGGAAAGGAGCAGCCTTGGTGGGGTGAGCCTGCTGTTAGCAGAGCCCTGCCTGGCCCCCTGGGGCTCCCCCACTCTGCCCAGGAGCAGCACCAGGGCTGTCAGCAGGGCCAGTGTCCAGCTCCCCACAGCCCTGCCATGCCTGGCTAGGGGTCCTCCAAGGCCAGTCTTGCCCATGCTCCCACGTCCTGGCATTGCCCTATCCCCATTCCCAGGAGGTGCCTGATGCCCAGAGCCAGGACTGCCCTGCTGTTCCCTGTCCCCTGAGCATCCCCAGCCCCTGTGGTGATGTGATGGCCTTCCCTGCTGTTACCAGAGGGAAAATATATGCTCAGGGGGAAGTGAAAGCTCTATTCTAGATTTCTCTTTTGTGGCAGAAGCCTGAGCCTGGGAACAGACTCTTGGCTTTGGTGACAATGAGTGTGACTCTGCTCTCTGCTTTGCCTACAAGTTAGCTGACTTTATTATCCATAGGACATATTGCTGGTGTTCCTGTAGAAGATATCATTAAGCTGATGTAGCATATTACTGCAACGAGGGGGTAGAAAAGGTGAGAGATGGCCTTTAAGGTCCCTTCCAGCCTGAACAATTCTGTGATTCTGAGTGTCTGAAGGACAGACTTTCTGTAGAGAGACTTTTTTTTTTCCTTTCTTATCTGAAGCTATTTGCAAAGCTTTGAGAGTTCATAAATAACCCTGCCCTTTTTCTTCTGACTGGTTGGCACTCCATGCTTTCACAGTACTGGAGCAGGGAGCAGAGTGAGTCCTCTTGCAGCAGCTCCTCAAGCACCAGCCCTAAACAGGACACTGCTGCTGTTGTAGAGAGCTCTAAGATTACAGATCAAGGCAGACAAAAAGGAGCAAAAAGATATTCTTACTGTCATGACAACCACTTTGCAAATGTGAAGGCATGTTACTGTCTCAGCTCTTAAGTCCATCTACAGTGTTCTTATTTTCTGTGATACCTAACACACAGACATAATCTTTGTGCAAATCTTTGTCCTCACCAACAAGTGTTCAGTAATCATTCCTATACAACTTGAATATTTTGCTGAATAGTAATTTGCATTTATTTAACCCTGTGGCAGTTAACTTAATGTTAAGATTAGTGTTAGATAAAGAGTGTTGAGGTGGAATGTAACACAAGGAGCATAAAGTGGCAGGCAGGTCTGTGGCAGGACAGTGAGGCTCTTAGAAAATCCATATGTGCAGAGGCTGCCACCCTGATTGCTGCTCTCTCCCAAGAAGAGGGGCTGCAAGTTCAAGGTTAACAGCAGCGATTCACCCTAGTAATCGTGGTGTCTCTCTGCACATGTTGTTATTTTCCTTATATGCCTTTAATATGTCGACAGTTTTTCACAGGATTAACAGCTTCAGTGCATCAATTCATATTATGGGGAGTGTCCTCTGCCAGAGGCAGAACACAGCTGTTCTGACAGATGACTGACTGTGTGGACCTTGCAGGCTGTTACATAAAGCCAAGCTGTACAAAGCAGTCTTGCTGCAATAGGATTTTTCTGTTTGAGGAAGGAAGGCATTTCAGAAAACAGGTTTTCAGCCTAAGAGTTTTTATATTCCTCTCTGATGGATTTTGTTAAGTATCTTCTAAAGACAGATAATTCAGTTGGTTGCCTCCATAATCAGTGGAGTAAACACATAATTCATGGAGTAAACAAAACTTCTGAATTACTGCACTTGCATTGTATTCATGGTTTCAATAATGTGTGACTAGACAGAAAACCATAAAGCTGCAGCCAACAAACTTTAACCAAAGTTAAAGGGTTATTATGCCAGAGCAATGACTACATGTTTGATATCTCTTCAGGTTTCTTGAGTCTGTTAGCTTTTATAATTGCCATCAGCATCTACTGAAGTGCCAGGGGTCTTGGATCTTACTTAGATCTGAGACTGTTAAATCATGGGGGGTATTCCAAAACTGTTCTTAGTCTTCATTGTTGGAGCAATTTCCCTCTTCATAAATACAAACCTATGAAGGGATCTAGATTGGAGCATCCAAATGTCTTTACCACTGAAAGGTATGAAGAAATATAAAAAGGCACAATCCCACTCTTTGGTTTGCTTGATTGTTTTGTTTTTTGTTTTCCCTCCAGAAAAATCTTTTCAAACTCTTGGTTGTTGTCTTGACTGGAGGTCATGAACATTCTGGAAATTCACAATTTTTATGGAATGGGAAGGTTCTTTCTCTGCAACTTGATATCTGCAGATGAACATCTGCAGAGATAAGGAGATGCTGTTGAACTTGACTCTGATAAAGGAGAACATTGTGGCTCATGGCTGGGGTTTGCATATCTAGCCCAGTTCTGGGAAACAGCAGCAGAGGTGTGAAAACACTGTGTATCAGTGAGCAGGAATAATGACTACAAATGTTTTCATATTGCTGCCAATTCCATTCAAGTACTTGCACATATTTTTATTTGACTTTACAAGTATGGGCTTTTTCATGCATAAATAGACCACATTTTAAACATCAGTTCTGGTTTTCTGTCTGGAACATATCAGAGGTGCTAGGGCTAATACTGTTGATTACTGTTATGAGACATTTGCCCAGCTTCCTTACCTTGTTTTCTGGTTTGCAGTGATACCAAATAATGTGCTCAATGTCTGTCTCTTTAGGGTCTGACCACCTTCGAGAGAAAGATGGACTGTGGGCTGTGCTGGTTTGGCTTTCAATCCTAGCAGCTCGAAAGCAGAGTGTGGAGGAGATTGTCAGGGATCACTGGGCGAAATTTGGCCGGCACTACTACTGCAGGTGAGAAAAATGAGGAAAAGGGGCTTATGCAGCTGATAGGAGAATTCTGCTACAATTTCTGCTTGTTTAGATGTGCTCAGCTGCCTTCACTCTGCCTACAGAATGAAAATCTGCCACAGATTATCACTGTTTTGTAGATAGGTTTTTCCAGAGGAGTAAGTGTCAGAAAAAGGAGCTACGTGTACATTGCTAGCATGTGAGTAATTGAATTTTTAAATATTGAATGGCAGAAACATTTGAATTATTTACTTATGGAAAAAATAGGTGTAGCTTGTTACATGAGGTTGAAAAAGAAGCATAATCCCAGCAAGATTTTCTCCTGCATTTTTTTCTGTAAGTGCCTCCATGTGACAGTGTTTTAGTGAGAACCAAAACCTTTGCCTGCTTCCAATTCAGGATAATTCCTCCAAAGATACAAACATTTACTTATTTTTATTGAGGTCTCAGTATGGTGAGTTCTAGCTGTCATTTTCATCTTTGCTTCTGTCTTTCTCTTAATCCAGACTTAATCCAGAGGAGTTTGCAATATGTAAGATCTTTTGCACACAGCTATTCCTCAAAACTTGAAGCAAAGTTTTCTCTATGTCACTTGGCTGTTGAGCACTGCACTGATTGTGTCATTAAGTTTTGAAAGCTAGCTGTGTATTGGTGGTATTTTCTATGCTACTCGAGAAGTTACATTTTCTGGATGATTGCTGTTGATTTAGAGTCAGGTGGCCAGTGTGGAGCTGTGGTTGCACACGTGTGATGGTTAGATGGCACAGGACTTGCATGCGTGTGCTGGTTTCATTTGCAATAAGTATTTCAGTGGTACACTTCTGGTTTTTGAAGTAAGCAGTAAATTGCTAATTGTGAGTGTACAGAGTTCTCTGAAAGCAGAACTGTCTTCTCAGCTGTGAGAACTTACTTTCTGGTTCTACTTTTTTTTTTTTTGATGTATGTGCAAGGTTTGATTACGAAGCACTGGAACCCAGAACAGCGTATTTCATAATGAGAGACCTGGAAGCCTTGATCACTGACAAATCTTTCAGCCATCAGCAGTTTGCTGTGGGTAGCAATATCTACAGTGTGGAAAGAACAGACAGCTTTGAGTACATAGATCCTGTGGATGGCACTGTGACCAAAAGACAGGTATGGCTGTAGTGATGGATTAGCAAGGTTTTGCAGCTGTCAGATTGTCTCCAACAGCATTGTTTCTAAAGTTCAGCTGGCAAGACTGTCCATTTATTTATGGGATGGTGTTTCCTTTGCTGTGACAGATACTGCATTTCCTACTTAAGATTAGCTCAGTCTGGATAAGATAATCCACCTTTAGTTTTCGTTGCACTTGCTGTACATAACTGGAGACAATAGTGTCACAGTGAACATAGGATGGGATGAAGTCCCTGTTGAGAGCAATGCATGTTTAGGGAGGATTCCTTTTCCAGCACAGTGGAAAATATCACGTAGAAAGAAGATCTTTCCTTTCTCTATTTTCTATCTGAAATCTCCACTGGCTATACATTACAAAAAAAAATAAAATTCTTTGTTGTTCTTTGTGACCCACAGGATTTACATAACTGAGATGCAGCATCTACTGTAGCCAGTAGCATGCAGAAGACTTTAGAAGGTTGTAGCCTATGCAGGCATAATTGACTTCCCTAGCCAAATTACCAGTTCCTTCTGGACTCTGTCTATACTGAAATTCCTTAGTTATCAAGAACTGCAGTTCAGACTGAGCCTTCAGTATTTGGAAATTCATGATGTGCTCAAAAGTAACCATATACTTTTACCAGGTGTAAATTTATATTGAAGTAGCTTGAATATGAGCTGTGACTCCCATTAAAGTTTGTCCTGATTTTATGCTGTTTATGTTTTTATGGTCCTAGTTGCTCTGGTTTTTAAATTACTTGACCTAAACAGACCCTAGGAAATGATATTAGAAGCCATTAAAACTATTGTCATGCCTTTCTGCTCAGAGTCTTTGTAGTCTCCATTCATCATTGCATCCAGAAAATATAAGCAGCCTATCTGCCACTAATCTACTTTTTTTTTTTGTGTTATTACTACTGAAACAAGTTATGAGTATATTGTCATATCCAAGTCTAGTGGAAAATTACAGGCATGGCAGACTCGTGACCTTTGTAGTTTTAGACAGCAGCTTGTGGATTTCCATTGTACTTTCTTCCCCTTAATTTTTTTTCATCTAAAGCACTTACTCTGTATGGGAATATAATTGCTAATCATATCACCATGTAACAAAAACAGAGAAACATGACTTGGCTTGTTTTCAGACAGACTCTGAAAAAACCAGAAAGCATGTCTTTTCATAGGAAGAAGCTCCTCTTCATTCTGAGTACAGTTCAACCAGTTTGTCCTTTGGCAAGGACACATTCCTAGCTTTGTAGGTCTGCAGACTCGGTGGGATTCTCCAAGCACGCTAAATTGGAGAGGATATTGATCTATGCAAATGAAACAACAGTTCACTGCTGCCATTCTCCTGGAGTAGCTTGCTCATCCTCTAAATGCAGGTATCTCTTTCAGACTGTCACAGGCTTCGTGAGGATTTTTCAGATATGTAATCAGGAGCGTGTTCCAAGTTTTGTTCCCCAGTGTGCAGGGGGGAGAGATTTATATTCAGTGCAGTGTCTCATGACTGAGAAGCTGGCTACATGGTAATTATTCAGTGTTAATAAACAACATATTCAGAAAACAAACACAGCAACAAGAAAATGGGCGGCAAACAATACACACAGACTGTTGCTTCTGATGAATTCTGTTTTTTTAAACCCTTGAATATTGTTTATCACACTGCAGTACTAAGACTTAAATGAAACATTCTGTTGTTCTTGAAAACTGTTCTAATTTTTAAAGCTGTGCTGTGTTTCTGCACACATCAGCTCATAACAGTGCTGCTCCTGAGGGTCCAGCAAGCCAGAAATGGGACCAGTGGCATTTTTATGTAAAAATTTGGATTATAAGGATGAGAAGTACAAGTTGTTACTTATACAAAGAGACAAAAGGCTCCAGGGAGACTTTATTGTGAGCTTTCAGTACTTCAAGGGGGCTTGTGAGAAAGATGAGGATAATTCTTTTAGCAGAGCCTGTTGCAGTAGTGGTAATGGCTTTAAACTAAAAGAGTAAATTTAGACTAGATGTAAGGAAGACTTTTTTTTTACAATGGGAGTGGTGAGACACTGGAAGAGGTTGTCCAGGGAGATGGTAGATGCCCCATCCTTGGGATCATTGAAGGTCAAGTTGGATGGGGCTCTGAGCTACCAGATCTGATTGAAGATGTCCCTGCCCACTGCAGTGAACATCATGACTCGATGACATCAGGACTGGATGACCTTTAGAAGTCCTTTCCAACCCAAACCATTCTATGATTCTCTGATTACCAATCTCAATGCTTTATATGGTGCTAAAGATGTTTTAGCATATATATCTTGGGGAAACAAAGGTTTTACTTAGGTTTTACATGTACTTTAGAATATTGACACACTGCTTTTATAACATCAGTGTGATGTCAAGTTGCTGATAAAACTGGAAAAATAAAATGCATTTCTTTTAATTATCTTCTTTCATTTTTTTAATGGTTTACTGCCCTTTAAACAGAAGTAGTGAGGATCTCAGTTCGTTCACTAGACCTTTGAAGGACAAAGGGGAAGGAAAGTTCAGTGGTTTATCAGAGGTTGCACTTAGTCTAAGGGTACCATTTACATAAAGGAAACTAAAATAAAGAATAATCCATATAAAGAATGTCTATTACTGCACAGCTGGTAGAATTTTGCAACACTACAGCTATTTATCTGTGCAATTTAGTTCTCTGGCCTTAATGGCCTTCCTGTACAGAAACTGTGGATCGAAGAATGTGGTCTGTAAAAAACATGCAGTACAAAAGGGGAGAGGAAAAAAAAAAAAAAAGTGAAGATGGCAGCAAAGAGCAAGCTTTAGTTAATTAATGAGTTAATCAATCCTCTTTGTTATGCACACAGTTAATCTGCATTAAGTAATGTACTTGAAACTAATTAACATCATAAGTTTTCCAGATTGTACTACAGGCTTACTGAAGTTCTTGCAGTCATGTACTGATGCCTGGTATTTGAGGGGTAGCAACTGGTCCTGTCTTTTGTATTCACTACTGACAACTGTTTTTTGATCCAGGGATTCTGTAGCTGTTTCTTAGGCCACTTACCTTTAGTGATCTTATGCCTATTTCTCAGGCCGTTGATTTTGTGCTCTGCCATGCAGAAGAAGAAAAAATCAAGTAAAAGAGATAAAAACATCAGTAAGAGTATTGGCTCTGTGGGAGTGGGAGGAAATGCACAACATTTCCAGTCTTCAGAGGAGAAGAAAGAGTGATGAGTGAGTTGTGGGGAAAGAAGAATGGCATCCAAATGACTCTTCCTTTCCATTTTATTTTGGAGCAGTGATTTGTAAAGGTACTGTCACCTTACATATGTGCTGTTCCTTCTCCTCTCCTAGGGGCTGCGGATTGTTTTTTCAGATGCTTCCAGACTCATCTTCAGAATGAGTGCTTCTAGTCATGTGAGAGCTACTCTGAGGATCTATGCAGAGAGTTATGAAAAGGATCCTAGCCAGCACAATAAGGAACCACAGGTAATGCAACAGCACTTAACAGTAAGTCAGTTATGTAAAGCACTCGGTAATAGCAGTGGCTACAGGTTTTCATCTTCAATTAGGAACAACACTCAGTGCTTTGTCGCATGTACTGTGTTTGTAGATGATTTCCCTGGTCTTGTAAATGTACACCTTTGGAGGAAAGACCAGCAGTTTTAAGATATATTAGTGTAATATCTAACACAAAAGGAATGTCAAGGGCTGAGATGCCTCATGTTAAATGCTGGGCAATGACTTCAAGTCTATTAAGAGAAGTCATTTTAGTTTGAAGTTTTTTCAGGATTTTTAGAGTTGTGATTTGATTTATGAAATGATATTTTAAAAATAAGATAACCATTTTTCCAGCAGATTATCTGACAGCTGCTTAGTTAGGGCATCTCAAGGATTCCTCACAACCAGAGTGCAGTTAGGAAATGTGGATACCAGAGTCTAAACAATGTAGGGATTCCTTGTAAAGGAAAGTCTAAGAATTATCTTATATCATAACCAGACCTTTTTCTAAGAAAGGTGAAGGTTTAGAGCAAGTTGCTGGATTGTCCAGCAGATGCCTTATACAATTAATAAAGTAAATCACGCTTCACATTGTCAGGTTCTTCTCAGTAAATGTTCTTTATGCTGTAATATACCAGAGAGGACTAAGGATATTTCGTGGAAAAGAAGTTAAGCATTTGGCTTGCAGTAAATCAAACCCCTGTAGTTTTAAGTCTCATGTAGTTTTGTGGTCATCACTGGGATGCAAATGCAAATCTACCAAAACATAAATGCTGTCAAATTAGAGCCCTAGGTAAGTGTTTGGTGTTTCACCAGATTTTGAACTTAGTGAGTTTCTTCTTAGGCTATTAAACAGTCCTGTATCAGTCATGAAAAGTGGTTGAGGTGTCACAGAAATGTTGCAGATCCCATGCCTGCAGATATGGTCTGTTAAATTTATTTGCTTTTTTAAAAAAAACAGTAACAGTTTGCACCCGCAGTAACTTCTTGGATAGAATATATAAGATGTTAAAACTCCAAAAGGGTAAAGGATCATATTTTAGCAATTTTATTGTTTTTCTCTGTATCTAGGCTTGCCCAGCTAGCAGGATCATTAAAATATTTTGCTTGGGAAGGAGCACTGCTACAACCCTGTTTGCACTTGCTGCTGTACTAGGCTTACATACTAAACTTCTGGTGTCTGGGGGGCTGCAGGGGTGGCTTCTGTGAGAAGTTGCTAGGAACTGCTTCTGTGTTAAAGAGAGGCAGTTTCAGCTGGCACTACAGGCTAAAGCATTAGTCCTCTGTGATACTATCCACAAGCAGAGTAATAAACCCACTGTGCAACAACAGCAGGGAAAGGAAGAAGGGGATATTGGTGAGAAGTGACTCTGGAGGCACCATGGGCAGTGCAGAATGGAGATGGGGTAATAGGGAGGCCTGGTGGGCACCTGACAACCAGCCAAGGTCAGTGCACCACAGTTACATCCAATTTTGTTACAGCACAAATTGTTAATCAGTTGTGATTGCACTGACTATTACAAATATGGTTCTTCATGCTATGAGGGTAAGGCGCAGATGAAATGAAAATGAGTCACAGTAAGAGACAGACTATGAGCTGATTTTAGAGGTTTGAAGTGGACTTACAGTAACCTCGTGATATGTAACCAAAGTATGTAATCTGAACGTGTTTCTTGTCTGACAAATCCCAGCAAAAAATGCTAGAAGACAATGGAGGATATACTGGCAGCATTATCTGGCTAAATGTTTGAGTACTTCACTGCAAATGAGCATTTTAAAGTGGAATTGTTGCTACATTAACAGATTGTTTTATTTTCTATGAGAGAAGTAGTTGTACTCTGGCAAAATTTAGGCTTGTGTGCCTCCTAAGGGTAACCTACAGTGAATGTTCAGTATTTAGCATTCATTCTTTTAAATAAGTGGAAAACAGCAAATGTTCTCAGGGAATTTTCTACATGTGAAGAGACTAGATTGAGGGAGCAGTGGTTGTCCTCAGAAATACGAGGAATGTGCTGCCTTGCTGTTACATTTCTGTGTTCTGCTTGCATTTGCTTGAGAGAGGTGCATGAAGTCTCGCCAGCAATACAGACCATGTCCAGGGAATGGGTCTGCTGCAGAAGGCAGGAGGAGCGAGGCATCCAGACCTGCTGCACCCCAGGCAGTGCCCTCCTTGTCCAGGGGACAGTCCTACAGCAGGAAAGGGAGGAGGACTGGGCAGCTCTCTGGTAACAAACTCCCTCAACAAGTGATGGATCAGATTCAGGGTTCAGCTGGGGCAGCAGGAGATGGTACCAGAGACAAAGCTGGAGACAGGGTAACAGTGTGGACCTACTCAGCAGACAGGGTCAAAATCAAAACTGGAGACAAGATACAGCATGTATCCCAGGAGTCTTTCAGGAGAGAAGCTGCCTATAGGATGGGACTGAGGTCCATGCAGGCAGCAGAGCAGAGGTAAGGCTGGAGACAAGCACTCCTTAGCTCAGGGAGGGACCAACACCCCTGGGACAGGCTGTAATGGGCCTTGGGCAGGGGGCAGGGGACAGGGGAAGGTCCTCAGGGGATCCTCAGCAGGCCAGTAGGGTTTATGACTGCCCTCGAGGATTTCAGAGTTTGGTCTTTTATTCAGAACACCAAAAGGGTCTGTTATTCCCAAGGACAGAAAAAAAGGCTGGAAGGGATTTTTTTTCTGTGCTGGTAATGGAGCCTGTTAGATTGCAGCACTTCTGGCTGTTTAATCAGGATATTCACTAGTGAGCAGATAATCCCAGGGGTAGAAACGTCATTGCCTTGAAACTTTCTGCAGGGACTTTCCTGCATTTACACAGTGCAGACAGGCATTTTAATATCCAGACTGCCTCAGGAAATAAATGGTACTGTAAGCACCCTCCTCATCTCCAGCCCTCCTCATCTCGTGCACAAAATCTGAGATAAGTAGAAATTTCATCTCAATTAATACAATAAATTCTTTATTTGGTTTCTCATTGCAAACTGTTGCACAGTTCCCACTGCTTCCCTTTCCTTGCCCTGGCTGCGTGCTTTGCCAACAACATGAATGCCTTAGAAACAACAAGGTCATAGATTGTATCTGACAGGCAGATGGTGGACTTCAAGGCAGTGCATAAATTTTAGGAGATCCTCGTGTGTAAAAAAAATTAAGTATTTCTCAGGAGAGCATTTGATAGTCTTCAGTGAAGTATGTAGAAGAGACTGAATAAAAAACTCCTTTTTCAGAAAACAGCATTGTTAGGAAGGGGTGCTATAGTTTTACTGATACTGTAGTTCCTTTATTTTTTGGTTTGCTTTAAAATTCATACTGACATGCACACATCAAAAAGAGCTGTGACAGATTTGAAGTTTCAAGAACTTCGTTGTCTATTTGCTGTCAGTAATAGGAGCACAGCATATGCATAAGTGGTTTGTTTTGGAAAAAACACTGACATAAAGAAGTATGTTGAGTTATCTTACATGTTACCTTATGGTATTTAAGAAAATTGTTACATTTTAGGTGATAAATGCATATTTTTCCTGTAAAAGTTCTTTGTAATTGAGGAGACAACTATATGTGGTTTCTGTATGATTGCACTCTTTCTGAAACAGCTGATCAGGAAAAAGCTCCTTCCATACCTTTTATATCATAAACCAAGACAAGATTATTTGATGGTTGCCTGCTTAAGTAAATTTTCAGTTGGTTGTGTTTACTGCACCACCTCTTTCCAGCATCTTGTTTTAGATAATGCACTGCTCCGTGTTTTGCCTTTGTCAAAACCTGAAAGGCAAAAATATCTTGATATATCTTTCGCTTTTTGTTACAAAAAATAAATGTCTCTGTCTTAACAGGCAACTCAGTCATGTTAGAGGTTCAATTTTGTGGAATCATTATCGTAATTAGCTTGGCTTTGCCTCATACCAGCATCCTTTTCCCTCCCCATCCCTTTCCTTTCAGACAAAGCCTTTTCCAAAATTAATCATCCAACTTTACCGTAGTGTTCAAGTTCATTAGTTTGCCTCTGTAGTCTTTGACAATGTAACTTCTGATCTTGAATTTTTCACGGCTAAGCAAACATCTGAACTACCTTTTCCAGTGTGCATGTTGAGATACACATATTATTCTGGAACACTAACTATGCCACTTTATGAGTTGGAGTGGACCTTCTTGACCTTTTGTTCCAGTTTATATGTAAGCCAGTATGTGTTGCAAACTGTAAATGTTAGTGAATGTTAGAGTCACTCAAATCACATTTTGGTACCATCTTTCATAGAATTAATTAGCAATACTTTCTACCTAGAATGAAGCATAGACAATTTCCTGATCTACAACAGATGAGTTCAGGGGAAAGTGGTAAAATATGCCAATAATTAGATGTTTGAGGTCATGGATAAATACGAGTAGTCATGACTTCTGGCTGTTGAATGATCCATTTAAAGAAATTTGCAGGAGCAGCTTCATGGACACCTTGGGAGAGAAGAGGTTGCCAGTTTATTCTGTTCAAGTCTTCCTGTAAGCCAGTATCAACAGTGAAAACCAGGAGCAATAAAAAAAAATAAAAAATTACCATCATACTCTCTCCAAAGTATATCAAAAACAACTCAATATTTTCAATTCAAGCAAATAAAATTCATTTCAATGTGTTATGCATTTGAATATTGTGTAACTTAGAGTGGTGATGCAATCTAGATCTAAAACAAGGTCTTGGAAACAATGCCCAACACTTTTCTAAAATTGAAATGTTCTTCTCTAGAATTAAAGGCCACTCCATTGATGTGGCTTGATGCCCCTCATCACTGGGCATTCCTGAGAACAGTGCTTTCCAGATAGATTTTACATGGAAGATTTATATTTTAAAATTATACTATTCAAATGAGCATCCAACTAGCATTTCAGAAAGCTCAGTTCTTTATAATGAACAACAGGTTTCTCTCTGAAATCTTATATGCATTGGACTTTTATGCATTGCTGTGTATCTTTTTCTAAGTGAGCAGAGTTATGAGTTTTCCTAAATTCAATACAGTTGTAAAAAGTAGAGATGTGTTCAATGGGCGTGAAGTACTAAAATAAGACCTTGTTGACCTTTAGTCTCATTTATAGCCTGACTTTATTAGGTCACCTCAATATTTGATATTTGTACATCCCCACACATGTCTTGTCCTTTGTTTAGCCACATGGATGTATTGCTGAACTTGGCTAAGATTCAAACAGGAAATTTCATATACAAAAACAAAGACAGAAGCGATCTACTATGGTTGTACTTGTAAATCCAGTGTGTTCTTCAACAGCATGTTGTTCTGCTGTTTCAGGATAAGTGTTCTGGAAAGAGTGTCATTGGTCAGTAGTCCCCATTATTCTGATAATGACATAATTAGCTCTGTTTACAGTATGTTATAATTTATTATGTGAATCCTGTCAGCAATAAATAGGTGGTGTCATAGAATCAGAATCATAGAATGGTTTGGGTTGGAAGGGAACTTAAAGATCATCTAGTTCCAATCCCCCTGCCATGGGCAGGAGCATCTCTCACTAGATCAGATTACTCAGAGCTCCATCCACACCTGATTTTGAAGATGGACGATGGGACATCTACAACTTCTCGGGACAACTGTTCAGTGCTTCACCAGCCTCACAGTAAAGAATTTCTTCCTAGTATCTAATCCAAACTACTGTCTTTCAGTTTGAATCCATTCCCACTTGTTCCACTGTAAAAAGTTCCTCTCTTTCTTGTAGGCTCCCTTTAGGTACTGGAAGGCTGCAGTTAGGTCACCTCCAGGCTTTCTGTTTGCCAGGCTGAACAAATTTAGTTCTATCAGCCTTTCCTCATAGGGCAGGTGCTCCATCCTTCTGTTCAGATTGGTGTCCCTCCTTTGGACTTGCTTTGCAGTTCCCTGTCCTTCCTGTGCTGGGACTCAGAGCTGATGCAGCCCTGCAGGTGGGCTCTCAGCAGAGCAGAGCAGAGGGGCAGAATCCCCTCCCTGGCCCTGCTGCCCACACTGCTCTGGATGCAGCCCAGGACACGTTTGGCTCTCTGGGCTGTCAGTGCCCATGGCTGGGTCATGTCCATCCCCCAGCACCCCCAGGTCCTTTTGGGCAGGGCTGCTCTGATCTGTCCTTTCCCCAGCCTGTGCTGATACTGGAGTTTGCTCAAACCCAGGTGCAGCACCTTGCATTTGGTATTAAAAACTCCATAAGATTCCCATGGGCCCACTTCTCAAGCTTGTCCAGGTCCCTCTGGGTGGCATCCCATCCTTCAGGTGTGTCAAGTGCACCACTCAGGTCAGTGTCATCTGCAAATCTGCTAAGGGTGCGCTTGATCCCTTTTTCCATATCATTAATGAAGTGTCAGTAACACTGGTCCCATTATGGACCCCTGAGGGACACCATTTGTCACTGAAGTCCTTTGGGACTCTGAGACATTGACCACAACCCTGTGGATATGACTGTCAAACCAATTGCTCATTGAATCCCACCCACTGAATCCATCTCTCTCCAATCAAGAGGGGAGGATGTTGTGGGGGACTGTGCCAAAGGCTTTACAGTAAAATGGCAGATAAATGACATCTGTAACCCTTCCCTTGCCCACTACTGCAGTCACCCCGGCGTAGAAAGCCACTGGTGCAGTTGTGTTGTCTGTCCTGAATCACCTCCCTGTCCTACATGTGCACAGCTTTAGGGGCATCTCTTCCAATGATCTTCCCAGGCAGAGGTAAGGCTGATGGATCAGTATTTCTCAGGGTCCTCCTTTCTATCCTTCTTAAAGGTGGGTACAATGTTTTTCTCTTTTTCCAATCACCTGGGACTTGCCCTCACTGCCATGACTTTAGATACCATGAAGAGTGACTGTTGGCAACTACATCAACCAATTCCCTCAGTTGTGTGCAGTCTGTGTTGGGTACTCTTTAAATAGGATGCATTGAATCACAAATGCTGCAATTACTTTTGCTGAAGGCTAATCTACAATGTGCTAGTTAGCTACAGAATCATAAGATTAGCAGCAGCCAAGCAGAGATTTTTGGGGCAGGAGTTGCTTCTTTGTGTTTTTATTGGAAAGGGCGAGCCAATTACAAAGGAAAGGAAAAAAAAAGAAAAAAAGGTTAAAAATACATCTTGATCATCAAACACTGAATTTCTGAAACAAGTTTTGAACAGTGAGCAGCAGAGGGGAAAACCCCCTGATTTTCAGGTGGATCTTGTTTGGTATATGAAAGAATTTTGTTGTATGTGATTGTATATATGAGTGATTATAAAAATAGATGGTTTATGGTGCAAGGTGGTCTGAGAGCAGGCAACTGAAATCAACCCAGAAGTCCTGGGTTCTAAATCATTTAACTGGGACAAAATGAAAGGGATCTATATGGTTCTGTCAAGACACTGAAACAACACTAAGTGTTATGCAGTTTGCAGTTTGCTCTGTTTACTTTTGAGGCATTGGAGTTTTTAGCATGGCTCTGATTAGCTATCAGAACATGCAGCACAGTCCATAAAAATCATATAAAATCATTCTGGTTTCATCTGGCTAGAAGTAATTTTCTTCTTAGTAGGTGGTACAGTGCCATTTTGGGTTTGGTATGAGAATAATGCTGATAACACACTGATGTTGCAGCTGTTGCTAAGTAGAAGTTAACCCATGTCAGGGACTTTTCAGTCTCCCGTGCTCTCAGTGAGGAGGTCCATAAGAATCTGGGAGAGGCCCTAGCTGTGACAGGTGACCTGAACTATCCAAAGGGATATTCCATATCACAGAACATCATGTTTGGTGCATTAACTGTGGGGGAGTTAGCTGTGAGGGGCTGATGGCTGCTCAGGTCAGGCTGATCATCAGTCAGTGGGTGGTGGGCTGCTGTATTACGTATGCATCACTCGTGGGAGTTTAGCTGGGTTTTATTCCTCACTCTTTTTCCTTTTATTATTAATTTTGCTATTGTATCTTAGTTTATTTCAGTTGTTAAGCTGTGCTTAGCCCACAGGTTTTACCTTTTTCCAGTTCTCTACCAATCTGCGAGGGGCAGGGCAGTGAGCGAGCAGCTGTGGGAGTTGAACCATAATAAAGGTTTTGCTTTTACTGTTAAAATTCATAAGATTTTCTTAGAGGACACATGGAATGTGAAGACTTACATCTGTTTGAATACACACTTAGATAATGCAGCATGTTTGTGCTGTTTAAGTAATTCAGCTTCAGATTCTTCCCAAAGTCGCTCTGCACAGTGAAGAAATTTAAAATCAGTGGGGACTGCAAAGGAAATAAATCATGGGGCACTAATTATAAAATATTCCACAAATCAAGGAAAGTAGTTAATCAAACCTGATCTTCCCTCAAAGCTCTTTGGATATACTAGAAAAAAACCTATTTTTTTTTTCCAAACATAGATATCTTTATGCTTCACTTGGTTTCCATTTTCCTTTTGTTTATTTCACCTCTCATGCCTGCCCCCTTCTGTTGCCAGAGGCAGAACAACTGGCTTCTTGACCTTTATTGTAATTTTGTTTAACAGGCAGACCATGCACAAGAATAGAGAGGTCAGTTTACTTTTTTTCTGTGGAAAGTGTTCTTCTTCTCAGCTGAATCAACTGAGCACCACCAGTGCTGTGGATATGACAGAGTTCAGGTTTTTTTCACAATGAGCCACATGGTTTAGATCTTTCAGGGCAGGTGGCTGTAGCATAAACCTTTCCAAAGACGTCTGGGTTTTTTTGGAACGGAAGGCCAGAGCAGGCACACTGGGCTGAGCTGTGTGTTGAGCCCTTACTGCAGAAGCTCTGCAGGATGCACAGGCACATGCTGAGCTTTTAACATGCCAGCAGGTACATTTCAGCCCTCCCTAACTTTTTGATAAAGCAGATGCATCATGGGGCAAATCTTATCTGAGACCTTGATTAGAAGAGAGGAAATTGTATGGGATGTTTTTGCAAGATCACAGAGAGAAAAATTGCTAATGAGCCTAGCAGGAATGATATGTATCTGACAGCTCTGGTGCAGATTATTCCCAAACAAAAGGCTTTTAATCTGTATTTGTCTGATGCTAGATATCTGCTTTCTTGATTTATTTCCTCTTAATCATTCCTCCCAGTTATTTTCTTAGAGATAATTTCTACCTGTGTTTACTAAAGCAAGATTCTAATTAAGTCAGTTCTGTTAATTTTTAATTCTTGAATTTTATTACATGCCATATGTCCTAAACATATTGCCGAGAGATAAATGGGCTATTTAACATACAGAATAATTTCAGTTGTCATTTAGAGCTGAAATGTCAATAGTAAAGTTTTACAATTTCTCAAGTAGACAGAACCAAAGAAGAATACTTTAAAAAAAGATCTCCATGAGATCTGGAAGTCTTCCTAGAGGAATATTAGTGATAAACGATTGTTGGCTGAGATTTATCTCTGGCAACTGAAATGTAAACTATTCATGGCAGAGGTAAAGGAATTTTTAAAAAGCATATGTAGTCCTAGTTTCTTGTTATTCTGTCCTGTTCTTGCTGTTCCAAATACGATCCACTTTTGCCTTTTTTACATATTTCAGACGAAGAAACTGTAAAAATTAAATTGAAGTGTGGAAAGACAATTAAAAAAGGACTTTCTCTGTTGAGAAGCATGATTACAGCAAGCAGAATACTTAATAGTAATTGGAATCATTTGGCAGGCTAAATTGTTTTTGTAAATGGATGTCACATAAGCTCATTTGATTCTGTGTTTTGTTCCAGAATTGTGTCAAATGTTGCGTGTAGTTTGTTTTTTTCTTTTAATTCAGAGTGCATTTGTTGCCTAAAAAAGCAGGGTCCAGTAAAGCAGGTCAGGAGAGTTGCTTTTTAATTTTTCTTGTACTTTTAGATTAAATAATGAAGAGGTTTCTTAGGGTGCTGGAGAACTTCAAATACTTTAGTCTCATCCAGACCTTATAAATTGGCACATTTTAATATTTACTTTTGCAGCATTTGCTCACAGATGTGAATTTGTGCTCTACATATTAATCTTCTCTAAGTATGTTTGACTTTAATAGACTTGTGTTCTGCTTCAGTGATTATTCAGTAGATAGATATCTACAAATATGGAGTGTTCTTAACAATAACATGTCAGACTGCTCACACTTGTGCATAACTGAGCTTAATCATAAACTCACTTGACACCAGTGGCATTCGTGGTGTTATTCCATGACTCTGCTTGCACGGTTAGTCTCTTCACTCTTTTGATTTAACTGTCTGACTGTTTGCATAAATAAAGCAAACATCTCATCCTGTCAGAAACTGTTAGGTGGCTGAAACAGATTCAAAGTATTGATTATATGGGATTATTGAAAAAGATCTCTGTAAATTTCAGCTCTCCAGAATTGCTGTTCGGTTTCATTTGATTCTCAAACCTAGTGTATGTGAAGCTGGAATTAGTTTATTTGAAAGAGGCAGCTGTGGGAAATCTCTAGGGGTAAAAGAATTAGTTTAGTCTTCACACAAAACTCAGTTCTGCCATTTTATCTGTATGCATCATTTAACTAACTGAAAGAAGATCCAATTTCCATTTTAAAAATTGAGTTTTACCTGATTGTCATGTGGTACTATCATAGTTGTCATCTGTACTCATCTGTCCAGGCCTATAAATGGCTTCTTAATAAGGTCTACAGCCTGAAACTTGAAAGTTCATGCTGTTCTGTTGGAATTTATCCTATCAATGGAATTGCATGTGGTCAAAACACACTTCTGTGAATTCTGTTAAGGTAGTTAGTTGTTACAGTCAGTACCCTCTGTCCCTAAGCTTCATGTATTAAGTGTATTTAGGAAGAAAATATCATCTATGTGGCTTCACCTCATCAGAATAGAAACGAGTCTATCTCTGTTGTTTCTGGGTTGTTTTGTACTGCAGATTTCAAAGAGCTCCACATTTCCTGTTGCACAGAGAGGTGATCAGTACAGTGTATATTTACTGTTTTTTTCTTTTTTGCATATTTTTTCATATTTGCGTAGGTATTCTCAATGTAACACTTCACAAAACATATGCTAAGCATGATACTTTGTTGTGTCAAGTATAACAGGAATAGACACCATAGCTCTGTCAGTTTTTGATACTATTATTTACTATTATTATTGTACAATCGTACAGTTAAAAGAAGGATTTGTAAATGCAAGATGTCTTTTGATGTTTCTGCTTTATGTAACTCAATGTATTTCTTCACCTTTAGGCTGTGCTGAGTCCTCTTATAGCAATTGCACTGAAAATATCTCAGATTCATGAGAGGACAGGACGAAAGGGACCCACTGTCATCACTTGAAGCCACAAGAAGATTGTTAAATCAGGGCCAAAAGAGGAACAGCAAGGAAGAGACAGAACCTTGTTAAAATTTGTTAGCCATTTGTGCCTTGTATGATTTTAAAAGTTAGGTGGGAAGAAAAATTCAATATAACATTAAGCATAATCATCATTTGCATTGATCTCCAAATGCAATAGTGTATTGACTTGTTTTACCTGCAGTATAATAATTTCTGATAACAGTATAACCAAAGAAAGAGGCCTTAACGTTCAGATGTTGTCAGTAATGTAGCCGAAAATGACAACTGCTTGGTTTTGAATGCTATGACAAAAGTTGGAGAAATTTCAGTTAGGGGGAGAGAGGGAGGAGCTGCAAAGCGAAGACTTGCTTGGTGAGTATTTTTTGGGATTCTTGTCACCCTCTGGTAGGTTTCTGAAGAGGTTTGCAGAGCAAGTCTGAGTCACAGGGCCATGTACTGAGCTCTGCACAGGGTGTATTTCCTCCCCTGGCTCCGTGCCTCCTCTCAGGCCTCTCCTGTTGCTCACAGATGCACGCTGACAGCAGGGTTGTACCCACACTTACACTTGCTCCCAAAGATGGGGTTATTCCATACGTTTTTACCCCTGCTTTTAAAACATATCAATGTGACTTGTGCCTTTAGATTTTCCTTTTTTTTTTTTTTTGACTCTTTGGTTGTTTTCCTCCAGAAGGAGGCCTTTGTGCTGTAGAGCTGATTTTGTCCTTCCAGCAATATGTCGGGTGTGGAATGTGACTGTCTTCCACAATGCTCCTCATGTCAGGAGATGATACTGGTGCTCACTGTGTTTGAAAGATAATCTCTGCAAGTTCAGCAATTCTTTAAGAAGGAGTTACAGAAGATTTTTTTAAGTCTTTGGAATACTCGTGCTCCACTAACCACGAAGTAAATGAGTGAGAGGGAATTAAACAAACCCTAATCAATTGAATAGATTGTCTGATTCACCCTCTGGACACGGTTTCTGTTAGATCCTTGGTAACAGTGGATCATGCAATAATAGAAATTTGGGGGAGTGCAAGAGACGTTCCCGGCATAGATCTGAGAAGGCTGTTGGGGATATGGACATCAGCATTTTTCTGCTTGTGAAGTGATACAGCAGTTCTAGCTACAATGCTGTGCTCTGAAAAAGAACACAACACTTTATGCATGTGATTTGCTTGAAAGCTTTGCTTCCTTGGAAACGGCGTGGTCACTTGTGTCATTCGTCAAGGTGGCTTCGTGCAGCTTGCCTCTTTGCAGTGTGTTTCAATTCATTGTGGTTGTCAAATTTTAGTACCATTTATGTAATATTGCAGCAGAGGAAATTGTTTAAGTTTCTTTCAACACTTCTGTCAAGAAATGGCTGTGGCACTTAGCATACAATAAAGAGTAATGCTGTATATCTGTCCTAATAGGTAATTGTGGACGAGACACCCTGCACTTTCAAGCATCCTAATAAAATTGCCTTTATTACAATTACATTATTACTTAATTGACTTTAAAAAAATGAGGTATGAATGAGGTTCTCACTTAGTGTCCTACCTTACCATTAAATGTTTCCATAAGCCAAAAGAGATTTTAAGACTTCTTTTTACAAAGACTTTTCTTTTATATGACCATGACATTCTGACACTTTTTGGACATCTACTTTATATAATGTAAGAGCACTCAACTCCACAGAAACCTTTTTTACTTGATGTTTTTTATTTCATAGGGATTAAACTTATCTGGGTGAAGGATAATAAGCTCCTAACTAGTAGATCACACATGGTCAAGCACAGACACATTTGGGATTATGACAGTTCAGATTACTGGGTTGTGTGAAAGAACATTCTGAAAGCCAGTCCACTAAAATTTCTAAAATCTCACATGCATTCTCTGACAATTAAATGATTTTTGATCACATAGTGAACTATCTGTTTATACTATGGAGTATCCCATTTGCCAAGCTTTTCTGGAATGGGGAGAATGCAGTTTGAAAAGTAACATGTACTGAAGCCAGGTGTCTTTCAGGGTGCAGTGGGAAGACCCAAGAACAGATGAAGGCTGAAGAAACATACATGTACTTTTATCAGAAAGCTGTCACTAGAGCTGCAGTAGATGGCAGTCTGCTTTCATGAAGGCAGTCATCATAAACAAAGATCGTGTTTTAAAATCTCTGTATTGACTTTGTCCTGGGCTGGAGAAACATTAGTTGTGCCTGTGTGCTGAAATGGAGAAAAGGGCTGTTTGTCTTGGTTTTGAATAGCTATCAAACAGCAGACTTGCAGAAGTAGCCTAACCACAAATCCACTCACCCTCTTTTTTTTTTATGATGGTGGGTGATACTGGTAAAATGTAACTGGTATTTTCCATCAAAGTTAATTGCTTTTCTTTGCAAAAAGATGAATAAAACTTTGTAAGGCTCAAGTACAGCTCTTTATACCTGATGTGTGTGGAGAGGACTGTAGCCACAGTCTCATGGAGTGTGCTACATTTCCTGAGGTCTTTCAATTATTAATGTGAAAAATGAATGCATGGAAAAAAAGCAAGTTATGTGGACTTACAAAAAGATACAAAGCTTCTAAAACCAGATCATACATTTAGCAGAGGGAAAACTATTACTAATACTGTTCATCTTATCACAGTGTCTAGGCACTGTGACAGAGACCCACACCCTTTTGTGCTGTTGTTTAATTAGCAGCTTCCTCAAGTTTGGAAATTGCAAGATTCCTGTATTATTCAGCTGTGATTGCACTAACATCTACTTGGATCATTCTGTTTCCTAAGCCCTCATATTTTCTCTGTGTTCAGAGACAATTTGGAAGGCAATATACTACTCACCTGAGCCACAGGATCACAGATTCCTTGGGGTTGGAAGGGGCCATCTAGTTCACCAGGACTAAAATCACCTAGTCTGTGTCCCATCTCACAGCAGAGTCAGGTAGGGGAGGCTGCCCAGGACCATGTGTAGTTGGTTTGGATTATCTCCAAGGTCTGAGATGTCAGAACTTCTATGGGCAAACTGTGATTGACTGCTCCCACGGTGAAAAAAACAACCCCAAAACCCAAAATCCCAGCAGAAAAACCTTCTGGAGCGTTCAGATGGAATTACAGTTCAGTTTGTGCCCACTGCCTCCTGTCCTGTCACTGTGAAGAGCCTAGGTCCATACACTAATTTTTTTCAAGTATTTCTAGAAATCAGTAAGATCCTTCAAGAGCCTTCTCTTCTCCAGATTAAACACTCCCAGCTCTCTCAGTGTGTCATCATCTGACAATTTTTCCAATCCCTTTTTTGTTGTGGCCCTTTGCTGGAGGTACTCTGGAATGTCCATGTCTGTTTTGTGCTTGGGAAGCTCAGACCTGGACCCAGCACTCCAGATATATCTTAACTCTACCAGTGCTGAGCCAGGGGAAAGGATCACCTTCCTCCAGCTGCTGCTGCTGTTTTTCCTGATGCAACCCAGGATGCCAACTGCTGCCTTTGCTGTGCAGGTGAGTTGCTGGTGAGTTGACAACTTTTTGTTAAGCATGTGACCCCCAGATCCTTCTCTCATGGCTCCAGCATGTGTTGGTGTCTGCGTTTGTTCATCCACAAGAGCAGGAATTCCCTTTTTGTAGAAGGTCATCAGGTTGGTTTAGCAAAATTTACCTTTCATAAATCCTTCCTGATCCTAATCACCTTCTTGTCCTTGGCTTTGGCAAGGGTTTCCATGATTGGCTGCACCATCACCTCCCCAGGAACTAAAGTGGGGCTGACAGCCTGTAACTCCCCAGATCCTCCTTCTCTTAAGGACAGGAGTGGCACTTGCTCTCTTACCTCAGGCACCACTCCTGGTCACCCACAATCTTTCAAAGGCAACAGAGGATAGCTTGCAATAGCTTGACTCAGCTTCTTCAGCTCTGTGCATGCCATCCTAAGTCATCACATGGATGTGTGTATGTCCTGTTTTTTCAAGTACTCCCTGACCATATCCAAGGTAAGTCTTCCTCGCTCCATGTTTTTCCTTTAGTCTCAAAGGCCTACGATTCCTGAGGACTGCTTTTACCAGTAAAGATGAGGGCAAAGAAAGCACTGAGGACATCAAGGCTTTTCTCTGTCCTTTTTCAACTCATGGAGCTTTAGAAACTTTCCCCATTACCCTTCACATTTCTTATCTGTCCTAGTTTCGGCCAGTACAGTGTTATTTTTGCATTTGCAGGGATGGGGGTATGGGAAGGGCAAGGAGGCTGGAGCTGTATGGATGTGTACAGGTGATTTATTCTATACCAGTCATGTCATCCCCGTAGGGCACAGCTTTGGGCAGAAGAAAAGGCAGAGTGGAAGTGATGCCTTGGGAAGGCTGACCTGAAACAGACACTGGACAGAGCTAGAGAATAAAGAAGGTATTTACTGAAAGGCCTTTAAGGGCACACCTTGGGCAGGACAGGCACCCAGGGTGGACTAATAATGGTCACAAAATGGACGATTGGTCACAGGGTCTTACACTTTTATAAGTTTTGGTCCATTTGCATATTGGGGTTTAATTGTCCAATTACAGCGTCAGGTTGTGAGGTCCCATCCTTCTTGTTCCTCCCTTCAGCCACCCTTGTTTGTGCTTTTGGGCCTGAGAGTTGTCCTTGGTCTCCAGCAGGATAAGGATTTGTTTTGTCTGCCTACTCTGTGAAGAGAGCTTACCAGCACTTAGTGTGATGCTCAGAACTGCACCCCTGGGCAGCACAGAATCTGAAAAACATGGAGGCTAAAACTTAAGACATCAGAAGAACAGCCATTTTTTTCCCTCTTTTCCTGTTGGAAGCAAAGTGCTGAACAGAGTGGTGCAGCCATTGTGGTCTGGGCAGAGCAGTGAAGACTGGCTTGGGGTGGTTGTCCATCCTTGTTTTTCATTGTCTCAGGTGAGGGACAAAAAACCCCACAGTGGATGTGGTGATGTGATGACACCCTTTTCTCCTTTGTGCCTGGAAAAGCCACGTGGCCCCCAGGGGTGTGGTAACACCCTCCTTTTTTCTCCTTTGTCTCAGGAAAAAGCTGTATGTCACTGGCCATGGTAACAACTGGGTGGTTGGACTTCCATAAGCATTTTTGGCTTGTAATCACCCTCTTTTTAAACATTGTTATTATTGGTATTGTTTCTGTTACTGTTTGTTTTCCTCATCTTTCCTCATCTTTTACATTTTTCCAGTAAATTGTTGTCTCAACCCATGATCTCTGCCTTTTTGTCCCTTTCTCACTGGAGGGAGGGGGGCGGAAAGGAAGTGGCTGCTTGGGGCTTTACTTCCAGCTGGGCTTCAACCACAACATCACCTTATTCAACTCCAGGTGGGCTTTAGCTTTCCTCAGCTCATTCATGCATGACTGTACAGTGCTCTGCATTCCTCCTAATTCAGCTGTCCCCACTTCCACTTACCATACATTTCCTGTTTATATCTGAGTTTAGTCAGGAACCATCCATGTAGACCTTTTGCTGCCTTTGTTTGAACCCTGCATATCAGGTTGAATGATTCCTGAGCTTAAAGGAGGTGATCTTTGACAATTAAACAGCTGTCCTGGACTCATCTTTTCTCCAGGGGCAGAACCCGTGTGACTCTTCCAAACAACTCTAGAGATGTTAAAGTCTGCTCTGCAAACTTTTCTTCCACTCTTTGCTGTTCTCCCTCCTCTCAAATTTCTGAATTCACCATCTCATGATGCCTGCAGCAAAAAACCTTCTCAGCCCCATGCATTTATTTTGGTGTTGTGAGTGCCAAGATTGGCTTCTCAGTCACCAGTGTCAGGAAGTGGTTTGTCAATGCACTGAATCTGTTCTGAAGCTTTAGTTTGACCGGTTCACATCCTTCAGCCCAAAGAAATTTTTTTTTTTTTTTTTTTTTAATGTAAAACTTCCAGCTGCTACTCTTGGCAAAGATAAATTCATGCTATTAAGTATGATTAAGAGCAAAGTGTTTAAAACCTTTGGCTGCCTTAAGATTGTTGACATTTTTGAGCTTGTTGCCCATGCCATTTTGCATTAAGTTCATAATGAAATAGCTCATTAGCTGCAAAGAGAAACGTAAAACCAGATTGTATCAAAACATTGGGTATTACCTTCAATGTTCTCAGTAACTTTTTTGCATCAAGTACTTCATTGCATACTGCAGATTGAAGATGCATTTACGTCCAGTTTCACATTTCTGGATCCATTATGACCTCACAACATCTGCAAATGGCTGGTGCTAAAAAGGGGCACTGCAGGACTCTTGTGGAATTGAGAGAAAGGAAGAAACATCTGTTGCAGTGCGTGGCCCTTCCTGAGCCCAGCTGCCTCAGCTGGGTCTCCTCGGCCGCTCGGCACGTCTCAACAGAACCAATTTGTGGATTCTTGACTCAGCAGCACCTTTTTCTTTGTTGTCATTGTTGTGGTATTGCAGAAAGAGTGGACTCTCCAAAGTTGGAAAGGAACAAAGGTTTATTTGGGGGACATGGGGAGATTTCTTCTTCAGACCATGCCCCAGGAGAGACAACTCCCCTGGGCTATCGTGGAGATTTTATACTTTTTAGACAAAGAGAAGGCGGGAATAAAACCAAAAGCCAATAAAACAATTAATACAATAAATGCCTACTACATTACATAGTTAGTAGCAAATCACAGGTACACAGGGGAGTGGACCCAAGACTTCTGCCAATCCAGGACAGAGGCCTTGGAGGTTTCTGGACTATATCAAATTCAGTGATGGACAGAGGAAGGAAAAAGGGAGGGGGGCATCTTCAGAAGGATGGGTATACCTCATCCAGGAAGGGGCCAATGAGAGTCTGTCTCTAGGCAAAACCTAGAGATGACATTGAGACTGTTATCTACTTGAGATAAGAAAGCATTCCAATACCAAGGGGCCCATCTAGGAAAAACTAAAACTCACACTATTCTAATAATATGTTTTAAACTAAATTTTGCAACCCCACAACTTCCTGGTTGTTCATAAATATATGTGGAAATGGTCTGAATGCATTTCCTATGGCAAAGTACTCCAAGAGCAAACTTCAGGTACTCCTGCAATTCTTGCTCTTAGTATGACCCAGACCTGTAGTCCCAGCCATTTCCCACTCTTCTGGTCTTGCTTTAATACCACCTAGTGGAAAAGTTAGATTTCCACAGGGAAAAAAAAAAATTAAGCTAAACGTGCACAGGACAAGCATTTTGCTGTGGGATATCTCTTGGTTAATCAGGCTTATCTGCTGTGATTGATACCTGCACTAATACTTGTGCAGTGCCAGCTGCCTTCAGAATCTGGGACTCTGGACTAAAGAAGCAAGAGATTTTGGGGGATGGATGTGGTAATGCTAGGAGGTAAGGCCATAACAAGGTCACTCAAGCAGATCTTCTCTTCAGCTGTTTTGGAAATAATGTGTTTTATTCCTCTGATTTTTATTGCTCTCTGTGCTGTGCTGCTTCTCAGTCACTTTGAAAAATGTATCTTCTGTCTCTTTGAGGGACTCTTTTTTTCTCCCTCTGGGTACTTTACTACATTTCTCATCCTCAACTTGTCTTGAAAGGGTTTTTCTTCCTCTGTAGCTGGTCCACCCCGTTTTATTCTTCTTTCCTTTCTACTTACAGCAACTAAGGAACTGTGTGTTCTTCCCACAAAGGATGAAATTCTTTGGAAAACTGATGGAACTGTCAGTTCCCTGGCCTTAGCCATGGCTACCCCCATGGCTTGCATGTACAGCTGTAATTCTTAACTTGTAGTCTTACAGTATGTGAACATCTGGAAAGTGTGTTAGCTTTTCTGACTCACTGGTCTGTAGCAAAACCAGGAACAGGTTGCCCAGAGAGGTGATGCATGCCCCATTCCTGGAAAAATTCAAGGTCAGGTTGGACAGTGCTCTGTACCTGCTTGTTGCAAGGGCTTGGACTAAATGATCTTTTCCAATCCAAGCCTTCCAACCCAAAAATTCCGTCTAAAGTAAATGTTACAAGTTCAAATCTGAGTGAACCCTCATGAAATTTTTTCTTGTCATCTGGGTTTATAGATGAAAGTGGCCTGGATGCAAATTTGCCTCAGTGATTTTGTGGGAGGAAGGATACATGTAGCAGAAGAAGGATGAGTCCAGTCCTGTCCTTTTTCTGGAATTTGTTGTTTAATTATGAAGCCACTTTTGTCAGAAACAGGATAAAGGGTCCCTTTTTCAGTTCCCACAGTCGTGGGTAAGCTGTGACAGAAACAACTGCTCTTAGAATTGGCTCAGAAGAGTCAGAGATGATTTTTCCTCCTGCAGTTGATAATGCCCTCTGAGGAGATGTAAGCATAACCAGAGCTGTCTGTTTGGCAGCTAGGTGGTGTATTTTATTGTGCCCTTATCCTGAATCATGGGCACCTCGTATCATATAAGCAAATACAAGGCATTTGTTTTAAATACAAAATTTATTCATATAGTAAAATGGCAGTTACTTTTACCCCCACACAAAACCACTTGAAAGGTATACAGTACAAAAATAATCAGTTGCAACAAATAATCTGCAGATTTTGAACAAAAGCTGAGTTAATAGGTTTCCCAAGTCAGTTAACGTCTCAAAACAAAAAATGACAGCTTTCTTCTGAAACTCCTTATGAAGCATAAGTCTAGACTGATAACACCATGATGCTTCATTTATCTTGCAGCTTCAGAAACTCCTATTGCCAGAGATGGAGACTTCTACTAGACACAGCCTGAGCATTTCTATCTCTACGGAGATTTATTCTAATTTGGAATACTGAGCACTTTTACATATCCCCTCCAACTCCACTCTAAGTCACGAATGATCAGTGTTTTTCCTGTGCAATTTCACCCTAAGCAGTGTTTCTGTTAGGGATCACTGACACAAGTCTTCTTCCAGTTTTCCCTGCTTCACAGATGCAGGATTTTACTGGCTGCCTGCCTCTCATGTTTTGACAGGTGTTGCTCTTCCTGAGGTCCTCTGGAAGTCTGTATCCTGTTGGCAACTGATTTCTGGCAGGGATATATGAGAATTTAGCCCCCCTCTGGGGTTTGGGTCTTGGTCAGCTGTTTGCTGCTGCTCCACAGATAATGTGTATGGTGGTGGCTGTTCCTGCTCATCTGTTTCACTGACAAACTCTGCACTGCTTTCACTGTATGGAGGAGGAGGAATATTGATGAATTCTTGCTGTTTCACTGTGGAGGCAACTGGCAGTGGGGAGACCAGTTTTTCAGGATCTATGCTGTCTTCATAAGAGGGAGGATAGAAGTCAGGCCTAAGACAAGCAAACCAAAAAGAAACACACCGTGGTGAATGTGATTTATCTCACACTGCTTGGTTAGATGCTTTGTCTGTTATGGTTCCAAAATTTAGATGAGGCTTTAAATGTAAACAGACACCTAAGTGTGCTTAAAGCAATGAGATATATTAGGATAAAAAAGCAGGCATAACTGGTATCATTTGCCTTGTCTTTGTACAAAATGTTTTATTAAAACCCTGCATTCTAAAAAGACAAGCCCTCCCCACGAAAATTCCCAGCCATGGCATACAAACACTCATGCTTATGAGTATTTTAACAAGTGCCTGAGAGAAGTTTAATTTAGTAGAAGAGTGAGATCAGTGTTTAAAGTTATTTATTATTACAATAACCATTGTTTTCCATGGTTTTAAAATAAATTTGGTATGTCTCTCCTTATCTAACCAAAATTTGCTGAATGTTGCTTTTATAGTGCCTTTAGCACACCCGTTGTCAGTGTTTCTAGTGTGGTTTCCACAACAGTGCAGGAGAAGTAATTTGTATCCAGTGACCATGTTAAAGAGTTTTGCCAGGCCCAGTGCCAATCAGTTTAAGAAACTCTCTCTCTGAAAGCATCAGACTTTGTTAAGAACAAAATCATAGGGTCACAGAACAGGGACCTTAATGATCATTCAGTTCCTGCCATGGGCAGGACCACCTTCCACTAGATCAGATTGTCCATCCAACCTCGCCTTGAACACTCCCAGGGATGGGGCAGCCACAGCTTCTCTGGGCAACCCCCTCTAGTGCCTCACCACCCTCACAGTAAAGCAATTTTTTTTCCCAGTACCTAAGCTAAACATAACCTTTCTCCATTTGAAGTCATTCCCCCTTGTCCTGTCACTACGCGTTCTTTTTTGAAGCCCCTCTCCACCTTTCCTCTAAGTTCCCTTCGTGTCCCTAGGGTGCTGTAGTCTCACTGAAACCTTCTCCAAGCTGAATAACTCCAGCTCTCTCAGCCTGTCATCACAGGAGAGGAGTTCCATTACCCTCTTCCAGACCCATTCTAGCATGTCCATGCCCTTTCTGTGCCAAGGAGGCCAGATCTGGGTGCAGTGCTCCATCTGGGGACTCACAAAGACACAGCTGAGGAGCAGAATCCCCTCCCTCAGCCTGTTGGTCACACTTCTCTTGGTGCAGCCCAGGACACCTTTGGCTTTCTGGGCTGCAAGTGCACATTGCTGGGTCACACTGACCTACCCATCAACAACCCCCCTCCCACCAATTTCTTCTCTCCAGAACTGCTCTCAGTCCATTCTTTGCCCAGCCTGTGTTTGTGCTTCAATTTGCACCAACCCAGGTGCAGGGCCTTGTTCTCAGTCTGTTTGAATTTTGTGAGGTTTTTAAATTGGGGGCACAATTAGACAAAAAAATTTAAGCATTAGCCATATAATGAATGAGTTGAGCATAGCTCAACTTTGATAACCTACATGAGCACTTACCCCACAGCAGCATCTTAAATTGTCTGCTGACATGGAACTCAGGATGCTCCTGCGTGAAATTGGAATAGCTGCACCTGCTGCCTCCATGGATGACTTTGGAAGCTTTGGAAAATCTGAAACTTTCTCTGTTTCATGTAGTGTACCTTACCTTAGGTATTGTTTGCATGAATGGCTGTTTGCACATTGCTGCTTGCTCTAGCAAATAAAATCTCAGACTGCAGTTCCCTCCACAGAAGAATAATAAAATGGCTACACCGCTTGCATTTTGGAAAAAACCTTGCATTGCTTCTTTCTTCTCACAGTATGTTTGAAAAACAGCATCCCTCCCTCCCAATTCACCTGCAGCACATACCTGTCTAAGGTGCAGACATGTGGCTCTCTGTGGCTGGGGTTTCGAATGAAGATGCCAAGGGCCCTGTACTTCAGGGCTTCATGGAAAGTGCTCCAGAAAATGCCAGTAACAAGGAGACAGAGCCCCAGAGCTAACAGGCAGTAGAAGACCAGCTTGTTGTTGCCACATCTGCACACAGAGGGATCTGTGGACACGCACAGTACTGCCAGGCAAATCGTGGAGAAGCTGAGTAAGAGCGTAAAAAGACGGATGAAAGTAAAAAGACCTTTTGGCATCTTTCACAGAAAACACAGCACTTTGTTCCTGTCTGCTCTTTGTTTGCTGGCTCTCTCTGCTGTGCTTCTCATCTTCATGTTATGGGCACTTTATAGGCTACAGGACCAACTGGCCTTTAGGCAGTTAAGAGAAGCAGGCAGTTTAAACCTACTCATTAACTCTTTGAGATACTTATAAACTGTTTTGAGATTAATTTGAAACCTTCTGCCTACTTTAGGGAGGGAAGCAGGAACTTCCTGAACCATCCCTTTGCCGCTGTAATCTCTGGAGTGTAAACTTGGACTGCTACCTTCACTGCATGATTTGCAGTGGTTTATACACTTCACTGCTTATGGAAGAGATCCGTATTTGTTAAATTTGACTTACTTGACTTTAAAAGAAAAACAACCAGCAACCAACAAAGACACTGTTCATAAATCCCCATTAAAAGTTTGAAGGGAAATTATGCTTTGTATAAATGCAGACGTTGACATGGGAGGGGAATGGGCATAGGTAAAAACTGCTGTTCTCTGAGGGGGGATGTCATCTCACCTTTTCTCTCTGACTTGACGAGATAAGGTAGCACTAAAGAATATTAGTGTCTCACAGGTGTCAATCTAGGTTCAACAAAGGATTTACTTCTCCAAGCACTAGCTGTTGCCATCCAGCACCTCTGACTGGGACACAGGGCAGCCTTGAAGGGAGTCTGTGAGCTCCCAGAAGAAGCAGAGGGCAATACATCTTTTAGTAGAGCAGGTTTCCTAGATGTGGAGGCTCTGACTGGCACTCACAGCTTTCTCTCCAGCTGCCTAACTTGCATGGTTATTGCTGAATGGGTACTAGAACAGCCAGCTCACACCTCCCTACACTGCTTTGAAAGGCCTGAGTTGCAAAAACTGCGAAAAGTTCAACTGCAAAAGCAACTGGTGACACAACAAGCAGATTACTTCCCTTAAAAGAGCTGCTCCAGTGGAAAAGATGTGAGGTGGAGCAAATTCCCACTAACATGAGTTGCCACTTAGCATGTGTCCAGGTGCATGTTTCTCAGGGATGGGGAGGGAGGGGTGGGTCAGGGGAAAACTGTTATTTTAGGCACTGGCTTCACCAAATTCAAGTCTTTAAAAGAGGTGGCCCAGTTGTGACGGGGGAAATCAGTAACCAGGAGGGTAAAGCCACGTACTGGGGGTAGGAATTTGTGCAGGGAAGGTGTGAGTGGAGGCTGAGAAAACGAGAGGCAGGTGGAGCACAGTGAAATGGTGGAGTCAGGGCTGCTGGATGCCCAGTCAACAGCAAGAGCTGCTCTTCCAGAAAAGCAACTGCAAAAGTGCACTGTGACAGAAACACATTAACATAAATTTTCAAAAGACAATCTGTCTTGCCTGATATGGAGTCCACTAGTTCATCTTCCTTCTGGTGCAGGACTGTTTTCCAGGACACCTTTGATTCATGCTCTGTTGTTTCAAATATTAATGAATGCTCTTCCTTCAATTTGTTTTCCCATAGGTTAACAGATCCAGCTGAATTTACAATATCATTTTTTCTGTATAATTTCTACTTTCTGCATATCTGTTAAACATACTTTTTTTTACAAAATACTTCTTATTACTTCTGGGTTTTTTGATGTTTCAGATCTTAACTCACCTAAATAGAAATACTGAGTTGTGATTCATGACTCCTATCTGAAGTTCAGTTAATTAATGTAATTCACATCTGCAATGCTACTCCTTCTGACACAAGACAGTATTTTGAAAAGAGCAAAACATTATGAAAGAATAAAGCTGATAAAAATAGTTTTTGCTTCTTGCTTTCTATATAGATCTGTCCTCACTGACCTGTTTGGTCATTGAAATTCATATCTGGAACATTATAGCATCATATCTGTGGTGACAAAGGATTAGTTAAATGTTATAGGAAAACCTGGACAGGAAATTGTATTGAAATTTGAAAAAAATCTAAGAATTCAAATACACTCCATTTCTATACTAGGAAAAGAGATAAAAAGGGATAGTCTGAAAAAATCCATAACAAGGAAGTTAAAAAGATTAAATAAATGTTATAACTCTCAGAAGAATCAAAAGCCAGTGACTAGGTTACACTTCACTTAGAGAGAAGAATTGGATTTCAGGATAACCTTCAGCCAAGGAAAAACTAATTTTCCATGCCAGCCAGTTCCCTAAGAAATGAAAGAGAAGCAAGTGAGGCCTGTCAGTGGCAGCTGCTGGCTCCAGAGGTTGGCAAAGGCAGAACCCACCTGTGGGGAGGCTGCAAGGTGCTCTGACCAGAGAACATCTGTCTCAGCACTGCCCAGGAGCTGAGGACATGGGGCCACAGACAATGAGGGGTTAGTCCTTGCCATGCTGTGAGAGGAGGAGACTTATACAGGAGCCCCTTTTATAGGGAAGATATCTATCTGCCTCTTGCTTTGCATTTTGGAGATTTGTAGAGTTTTTTTTGTAGGCTGCAGAAGTTTGGTGATTTCTCCAAGAGGTCAGGTTCATCTGTGGCAACAGACTATGGGTATATCAGCCTTGTTGAAAACAGCATTTGATCCTAAATTACTGTATCTCACCTAGGAGGTATATAAAAGAAAAAGAAAAAAAAAAAGTTGACAATAGCTCCATAATGCTGTTTAATTATCAGGGTTCCGTTATTTTTCCTTGTTTTCCATCACTTCAGATTTTCTGTAATGTTGTTCTTGGCCTCCTCCAATTTCCCTAACATTTTGCAGCTTGATTGTTTTATTGGCAGCGAGTGTCTTGGACTGCATCAGAGGCTGGATGAGCAGATTTCCTAGTTCTCTTACAAAACAGGAAGAAAGTTGCTTCTAATGAGATCAGGTCGGAAAAGGGAATGGCTAACGTGGTGCAAAGGTTACTGAGCAGAATTGGCTGCAGACCAAGGTCAAAAGGTAGCAGTCCAGATGCAGAAAAAGCAGGTCTTAGGAAGTCTGACTGAAGATGAACTCAATGGATGTTCCACTGGATGATCTGATGATTGCAATTGTTTGGCAATTTGAATTTCACTTTGAAAGGTCACTGCTTGTCCTGTATCCTGTCGAAACGTGTAAGGCTTCAACAAACCAGTTTCTGGAATTGTGCTACTCAAAAAGAAATTTGTGATATCATACACGTTTTTATGAGAGTCGTGAAACACAAACTTATTTTTAAACTACTAATAAAATGGAAAAATTGATAATCAGAAAATAAAAAAATAGAGCTTTTAATGCAAATATTTGGGGTGTGTTAGTGCCAGCTGCATATCATATCACAGTACCTGCATGATACAAGATAATGTCATATCAGAGGCCCCATTTGCTACTAAAAAGTGATATTTTACCAGAAGTTTGAAGATTTTATGTTTTGCTCTAGTCTGAAATGAATTATTTTTAATAAGATTAAAACTCTGAATTTACACCAGTTTGGGATTTTTCTTCTGTAACTTTCTAGCACCCTTAGCTGACATGATTTATTGTAATAACTCCCTCAAAGGGTTTTTTTATATTGTTGTCAATAATTCAGAGCAGATTTGCCAATGGGTTCCTTTAGCAATTCCAGTAATCCTTAAAAATAAGTAAAATATGAGGTAATGGGAAATAGTTTTAAGCTCTGCAGGTGTACTCTCTTCTCTATATCATACCTGAATTAGTGACAGTTTTGAGAGCATAGAGAAGTTTAAGGATGACTGAGAGTTGATGCAATATGAACATCAAAATCATATTTCACAGACCAGTTTCCAAACTGAAAATGTGATGATGCCTGTGCAAAACAAGATGCAAGAACACAGCCAGGGCTACTCTTTGTGTTTGAAGGTATTGTGATTTTAGGAGGTGTGGCTCCTATTTGAGAATGAGTTATTGAATTTCATAAAGGAAACTGCGTGTAATTCATTCTACAAATACTTGAAAAGAGCAGAAATTAACTAATGTGATTGAAAATAGTACACTGCAGGACTTTTATTGACAAATTTCTCCAAATGGTTGAGGATAGTTTACTCCAGATACAGAAAAAAACCCCAATAAATACTTAAAATAAGGAGAATTGACATACTAAGTTTTAAAATCACTGCAAAAATGTTGAGGTTTAACAGATGATACTTTAACAAATATTTAAACTTTATTTTTGGTGAATCAGGTATTCTTTTTTTCTCCCAGGTATTCTTTCCAGATTTTATTGTTTTAGTTATTTAATAAAAGAATGACATACAGTAATTGTGCTAACAATTGTGATAACTAACAATAGTTCAAAGTTTAATAGTTTGAAGTTTTAACAGTTTAAATAGTGTAAAGTGGCAATGTGAAATGGCTAGTCAGAAAAAATTACACATAAATGGACAGTTCCCTCATGAATGTGGACTTATCTTTGTATCAGGCTATTTATTGATATACCTATCAGAATTGTGTCTTTTTGTAAAACTTTGAAATGAACATGATGGATTATTGGGATATCTGAGGCCTTCCCTTTTAATTTATATATATCAAAACCAGAATGCTACCTGTGTCAGGAAAAAAAAATACAGTAGGCACTGCTCTTCTTCTTCTCTTAGCAAGAAGATATAGTGGAAGGCTCTGGCAATGAAAATACAGACATGCTGTATTTGTCTCATGTTCACATCTTTAAAAATACCACATATGGATGACTCTGACCCCAAAGAATGAGGATCCTCTGTATATGAGTTAAGTTCTGTTCATGCATCAGTACTGCAAATAATGTGCCAGCTGAAATGTTCATTTTACAGAAAGATTCCTGTTCCACCATTACACATGTGAGGATTTTGGCAGAATTCCAATCATAAATTAGAAAAAAATTACCAGTTAAATAATAGTGCTATCATAGGTTATTAGCTGATTATATTGTTTAACGACAGTGTAAAATGTCTGGGGGAAAAAATTTTTACTTAGGGAGAAAGAGGACAAGCATTATTTTCCATTCGAAATTTAAAGTGTCACTCTTCTTTTTAACTTTCACTCCTCCTACATACCTCTTTTCTCCAGAGGATGGTTGTCCTAAGGATTTTTAAGTTGAGGCCTAGGAGTAAAATATGTTTTTGTATAAGGAGTCAAAGTAAGACACACACTTTGTCTGTGTAAATACTTCCAAGAAGGGCTCAGATAAGCATGAGGACATAGGATACTGCCCATAAGAGCAGTCCTGTCCTCCTCTAGGAAAGGTGAGGACTGCCCTAAACACTTCTTTAATCTGTCTTTGGGGATGTTTTGGGGGATTTNTTTTTTTTTTTTTTTTTTTAATCACACTCTTGTTGGCACTGATCCCTATTTCCCTTTGGCAGCAGGAGCAAAGTCAGGTATGCTGTCTTGGATTGAAGATTTCATCAGTTTTATCAGAAGCAGATAAAAAGTGAACTTTGAAGAAGCTGCTGGTAGCTCCTTTTTCTAACACAGCACAAAAAGCTTAGAGCTAGCTGTTTGACTGTGCTGGAAGGTTTAATATTAAAACAAGAATTCCTGTTGGCTTTCAAATGCAGTTAAATATTGTAACACAATTAGATTGAACCTCCTGAAACTCTTCTTATTTGACGTCATTCCGGTAGGCTGGCTGAGCACTACAATCAAATATTGTACACTAGTAGAGTTTAATTATCATGGGTTTAACTTCTAAGAATTTTAAGTGGAATAGATGCAAAAGTCCTGCTCTAGGTTAGAGGAATATCCTCTGAGTTTTACACAAAACTGATAAATGGTCTCAGGTAGTGAGATCTTGAAATATTTTTCAAAATTATTTCCAGAGTGAATCTGGTGTCAGAAATTACAGTTATCTGTATTTGTCTCCATAACTGCAGTGCATGTTATGGAGATATGTAATTTTGATATGTAATTTTACTTGCAGAGGTCTACTCACTTCTTATTTGAACCAAATGAGTTAATTAATACTCAAAGTAAACCTAAACACTCTACCTTTCAAGCAGGCAGGTTTGTAAAGATGCAAGTTTTCAGCACTTACAGCATACCTGATTTGCCAAAGAAAATGAAGAACGTGGATATCACAAGAAAATACAAAATAATTAAAGAAAAGAGAGTTAAGCACATTGGCCTAAGGGGCAGTTAACACAAATCTAAATTGACTGGGAAAGCACATGAACGAGAACTACAGCCTGGGTCATGGGTGAAGCTTGCACAGTGCAAAGCTTTATGTGCAAATGAAGAGGCCTGACTGATGGAGAGCTGGTCAGCCAAACTCAAAAAACAAAAACCAAAAGCAAACCAAAACCAAAACCCACCAAAAACCAAAACCCAAACCAGAACAAAACAACAAAACAAACAAACAAACAAACAAACAAACAACAACAACAAAAAAGAGGCCAGAGGAATAAGAAGAGTCTTAGGAGGTGGGTGCTTGATATGAAGGTCTGCATTTTGACAAGTGGACCCAGAAACATCAGCAGAACCCCAGGGCTCTTTAATTTTCAGTTCATAAACCAGACTGCTGACAGTGGCAGGGAATACCTGTGCAGCACTCCTCATTAATGCATGGAGCAAGGACACCTACATTTAGGTTGCTGCTTTACAGGAAAATGGAGTGCAGGAGACTGACATCTCTCTGATGATTCGAGGAGAAATGTCTCCAGCCACTACAGGATGTGAAATGCATGACCCACAGGTGCATTCAGAGGCTGGCAGTCCCACTGCAAAAGCTGCCTAATTCCAAGATTCTGGGAAGCATTTCTGTTCTCTTTGCAGGCTGCTGCAGAACCCTGTACTGCCATTGCTTCTCACAGCTTGGAGATCCCCTACTACACATGACACAGGAGTGTCTTCAGCCCCTCACAACTCATGTGCCAACTCTGTCTCCTTTGCAGATCACCAGACTTCCTCCCAGAGAAGACCAAAGGGCACTTCCCACCTCAGAGAAGACATCTGTTAGGGTGGTCACGAAGGTTCTGCAGGAAATGGGGGTCTCTGTTGAAGACCTTCCATGGGTGTGGAGTGACAGAGCAGACCCTGTTTCTGGCCAAAGAGATGGTACAGACTGATGTATGCACACTTAAAATACAGCCTGGTCTGCAATGCCATGGGGGTCCAAATGGATCAATGGGGATGATGGCCTCCTCACAGCCTACAGCCTCCTCACAGGAGGAAGAGGAGGGGCAGACACTGATCTCTTCCTTCTGCTCACCAGGGACAGGACCCAAGGCATGAAGTTGTGTCAGGGAAGGTTTAGGTTGGATATCAGGAAAAGGTTCCTCACCCAGAGGGTTTTTGGGCACAGGAATAGGCTCCCCAGGAAAGATGTCACAGCACCAAGCCTGACAGAGTTCAAGAAGCATTTGGACAATACTTTCAGCAACGTGGTGTGATTCTTGGGGTGTCCTGTGCAGGGCCAGGATTTGGATTTCGATGATACTTCTGGGTCCCTTCCACCACAAGATATTCTATTCTATCAACTGCAGTTGCTGTCAGTTTGATCTTGATGAGTCCATAGAGTCTGTGGTCCAGTACCCTACTGGTTACCCCTTGATGGGTTCTGTACTCACAGATGGAAAAAAGGTAGCAAACCCCTCCATTACTCTTTGGGGTAGAAAATTTAGGGATGTTTTAAACAGCATGGCTGATGGGGCTCGTACTAGAAACACCAAGTAGAACCACAGCTGGTGGTGATGCAGGAGGCATAATCAGTGTTAGGGAGAACATAGGGTGGAAGTTAGAGGTTTGTTTTTGACAAATTATTAATGATCTGGTGGATAATATGACACAAAAAGAATCTAAGAAAGTCACTGCTTTCGATTGATGGATTTTTGATGATTTGGTTATAGGACAAGGGTTAACGGTTTTAAACTAAAGGAGGGTTCAATTTAGATTAGAAATAAGAAAAGTTTTTTACAATGAGGATGGTGAAACATTGAGACAGGTTACCCAGAGAGGTGGTAGATATCCCATACCAGGAAATTTTCAAAGTCAGTTTGGATGGGGACAATATAGCAGGAGATGTCCCTGCTGTCTGCAAGGAGGTGGGACTGAATAACCTTTGAATTTTATTTCCAGCACAAATAATTTTATGATTCTGTGATTGAAAACACAAGGAAGGAAAGGCACAGGAAAAAACCCCAGCAAGCTAACAGAAAACTGGGAAAAAGTGTAATTTTTCCTTTGGATCAGTGGTCAAACAAAAACATTGTCTGGATAAGTAAGACATCAACTCTGTCTTGAATTTAAGACTTAAGAGGAACTGATGAGTAAATCCAAGGAATATCAAATATATTCTTACTAAGGAGCAGAAGAAACAGGGAATGTAGGTCATCCTGGACTGACTCAAGATCCTTAGAGCCAACAGGACTACACACAGAAAGATAACACTTCACAGAGAACATTCCTGGCTTTACAAGAAGGGAGGCAAGAAACCTGCAGTACTGCTGATGACAAGGTCCAGTGACACAACTCTAATAGGAGACAAATATGACCACAGGAGGTCTCAAGAAAAATCTTTTCTGCAGGGATGAAGAAGTGTTGTGCTGGTTTAATATTCATATTCAAAGGCATTGATTCCATACATGACTTATGATATCCTGGTCAAGGCTCCTTTGAACCTGTAGCAGACACACAGGAGTGCTGTTAAGTAAAGGGTGAGTCAACAGCCCTTTCTACAGGAAACAACTGAAGGTGCTGGACCTGCTGTACTGGGCAAAATGAAAGCTGAGAGGCAGTATGGTCATTGTCCACAAACACATCAGCAAGGGAAAACCAAGGGCAGAAAGAAAAGAGCTATTAAAGTTGTTAGCTATGGAAGCATAAGAAAAACAGGATTCAAAATAGCCAGGAGAAACTTAGCTTGAAAATGAGTGGACTTAGAAGAGGGAAATTCCTGATTCTTTTTGGAATCAAAGTTGGAAAACATGTAACAGCTATGAAACTAGCTTAATAGAAAGGGACAAATACCAGTGAATGCATACCCACAGTGACAAGTTTCCCTGCCCTGTATTCCTAAGACACCTTTCATAAACAGACTTTGATAAAAGGAGGATATAGACCCTGTAAGGGCTATGAAGTTCATTTCAGCAGATTAATTTGAACCACATTACTGTTTTGTGAACTCCTACAACATCCTCAAATTAAAACAATAATAATCTTTCACTATTTCACTATGTCAAACTTTCCTTCCCAGTATGTTGCCTCCAAAGCATGAAGGCATAAAAGGCTTTTTGGAGGTATTTTACCTGCAAAGTTTAAGGTGACCCTGATCTCCAACTCACTGTATCAGCAATTTAACTCACTTCTGTTCCTGATAGATTGTTCTCTGGAGAAAGAAAAAACATGAGCCTTTAGCCACACACATGCAGGAACCTCATGCTAGCTTGATGGTTAATGCTTTGTTTTCCCAGTTAAGTCACTTGGAGTTGCCTTCCCAGCTTCCTCTTCCCAGATGACCATCTCTGATCAGTGTTTCTGTCCCTGTGATCCATACCAGGCCTCGTGAGTGTGATGTCCCATGCTCCTGATATCTGTTGTCTTTACCACCACATTCCAAACACTGAACCCACAGAATGCTTCTCTGAAGCATGCCAAAAGTCATTAGAAGTACAGCTTCAAAGATTTCTCCTTTAAAATGCAGCTGCTGAGCAGAATCTGTATTTTCTAATATGGCCAGAATAGATACTTTAGCCAGATTTTTGGTGTTGTGTATCTTTCAAAGCCTTCAATAATCTAACCTTGAAGGAGGATCAGAATTGCAGTCCTGTGTATTTACTTCTCAGCTCCTACTGAACATGGTGCACATGTAATTTGACTTCCAGAATGATGCTGCAGCCCTTCAGCACAACCACTATCCAAGGGATTATGTGCCTATCTCCTAGCACACAGTCACTGCCTTTTGTCCTTCCCAGCCCCTCTTTTGCTCCCCTCCCATTTTATGCCATTTACATTCAAATGGCCACAGTCTGAATCAAAGAAAAGAACTTCATTTTTCTCCTTTTTTCACTCATCCAGTTCAGCTTGCAGCTGCTCAGCTCCTCCACCCAAGCAAAGGAGCAGCTGGGTCAGGAAAAAGGGCACAACTTCACCTTTTGTTAACTGTGTACTTGTTGATTATATCCCCACAGGAGAAACAGTTCCTACCTATATTCTGGGTAGGGTTCTTTATTTCTCAGGCTGAAGTTCTGCTCTCTGCTTCTCATTCTCTCTCTTCTTTCCAGCTCTTCATTTTCACCATTTTCTCCCAGTTTCTTCCTGCCCCTCACCCAATCCTTTTTGCAAAGCCAACTTCTTTTTTAAAAGATGCTGCATTCTTCTTTAAAACATGCAGCATTTCAAGTTGAGCAGCACGCAGATGTCCAATTTTAACTCCTGATTATAAAACAGGTATCAATATAGTTTAATGACTCTTGGTAAGGATGACTCAAATACCTCTAGCTGGAGCATAGGAAATATGAGAAAAAGTTACATAGAGATCTCCTGTTCAGCCCACTGAGAGGAGGAGGTGGGGAACTAAAGCAGCCTTCCATCTCCTGGAGGGAGATTACTGAGAGGAAAGAGAGTTTATTATATGACAACTCACTTTGGAAACCTTGCAGACTAACTCTCCTTTACTGTGTTATTTGCTTAATGAAGACAGATACATTTTAGAGACAAATAGTATCTAGTACTTGTTGGGTTTCAACATTTTTCACTGTTTTCATTTTTCTAACTGACCCTATCCTGTTTGCTTGTAATCCACTCTCCTGAACTCTACAGGTCCTGTTCATGGTTACTGGAAAAGGAAATACTTCTTCCCTTTATCCCTAACCCTTGACTTTTCAACTACCAAAGTTGATGAAGTTCTACTTGCCCTCAGTACCTTGTTCATTTGCAATTTGCTTTGCTTTCAGCTTCATTTAACCTCAATGTCTGATTTACTCCTGGATCATTTCCACTGGAAATGCTGAGACCAGCAAAGATGATCTACATGAAGTGTGACAGAGAACAAACTCTCACAAGAAAGTATACCTGTGAATTTTATGAGGTTTGGCTGTTGAAAACTTTGCTCTTCTCTTTGAATTCTCGGGTACAAAACACCTCAGTGTGTGTAGAGTTCTGATAAGCAGCATTTTAACTCTGCTCTTACTCTTCAGACTCCTGATGCTAAGCAAATGTAAAGAAACATCAGTGTTTTTTAAGAGGAGCAAGAGAGCTCTTTGAAATTTCTTGTTATCCTTAAACATAGAATGTCTGCACATAAACGAGAAGACTTCCATATAGATCTTAGACAGGAGGAAAAGGGAGGGAAGGGCATATGGGTGTATTAAAATTTAGGCTTTTTAATAATATTTCAGTCCATACACAATTTAAATTCCGACATTGGTTCTGTTCCCTGAAGAAGACTGGATCTGCATCCATCTTTACTGTCTTAAGCATACCTACAGAAGATTGAAGATAAATAATTAAATTTTTCACTGTTACTTTCTTGTAATGTATTTTCAATGATCTCTCCCCCAGCTGTGCAGTAACAAAGACAGCTCTGGACCGTGCAACTTGTGATCTCACTGTGGGAGCTATTTCCTTTGATATAACTCAAAACATCTTGGACTCCTAGTGGCAAATTTAATGTTAGGGCTCTGTTGTGCTCTCTTTGCAAACTTACTGATGGAAGGGAGTCATCTTGCAGTGGTACAGGAGAACCACCATACCCACTGCAGTCTAATTACTCATCTGTGTGCAAAATATGGCTTGGTAACACCACCCCCATGCCCTGGCCCCCAAACCTCTCATTTGAATTAAGATTTTGTTCATAACAAGATGGACATTAAAACTGATGCTCCAGGTCAAGGCAAAAGAAGGAGACTGTGCCTTCAGCCCTGGCATTAGAAAAACTTGATCATGGGAGTATTTTATCTTCTGCAATGAGTGAAGTAAGTGGATATTTAAGTAGTTCCATCATTTTTATGGAAATAAATGCCTATTTTAAGGTTCCATAGGACTTTCTTAGTCATCACCTTCTAAATAACAGTCTGAAAAGATGGCAATATTCTTCACAAAAGTAAAACTTATGGATAAATATCAATCTCTTTGTCTTCCTCACTGGCCTGAAATGCTCCTTTCTCAACCCATAGCTCCATACACTGCTGGCACCTTTCTATCTGACGCCGTTTCTCACCTGATAATTTGGCCGCATGAGAATTTTATGAGGCACTGCAAAAACATGAATTGCAAAAAAACCCAACCCTTTGAGCAGAAGAGATGTTACTCTAAATACAGAATATAGGTGAGAGCAACAGGATCACAAATCCTCTCCAGTTTGATTACAAACCCTCTCCAGTTTGATCACAAACCCTCTCCAGTTTGATCACAAATCCTCTCCAGTTTGATCACAAACCCTCTCCAGTTTGATCACAAATCCTCTCCAGTTTGATCACAAACCCTCTCCAGTTTGATCACAAATCCTCTCCAGTTTGATCACAAATCCTCTCCAGTTTAAGAGAGAAGGATGTTGCGAGGGACCGTGTCGAAGGCCTTATAGAAGTCCAGATAAATGACATCTGTAGCCTTTCCCTTGTCCACTGATGCCACCACCCCAGCACAGAAGGCCATTAGATTGGTTAGGCAGGACTTGCCATGCTGGCTGTTTGGGAGGTGGCCCTGACAGCTGACGTGGTTGCCAGATAAATCCCCTGAGCCAGCCCCCATTCCCTGGTCACCCCCAGGTCAGGCTTTGACCCCAGTGGCTTTACAGAGCAGGGCTGCTGCTGCTCTCAATGGCATAGCTAGGATCAGGGTGAACAACAGGGAGGAGCCTTCCGTGTGTTCCTCAAATGAGTTTATTCCCCGGGATGGCCAGGGACAAAAAAGGCACCAAAAGGGATTGGGCACAGTCTTTTAAACGGGGGAGGTACAGGGGCAGGGTACAATTCTCCAACCAATCAGGGATACAAGAGGGAGGAGATTAAGGAGGGGCTCACAATGTGACAACCAATAGGAAAGACAGTGGGAGTAGAAAGGGTCACATGGACCAGTGGGGCCTCGTGGAATAGGGGAATTCCTGGGAGGAGTTTAGGCAGGAGGGTGGGACAACAAGGACTGACAGGGACATTTCTGGAACAAATTGACATTTATGTAGATGGTGTAAAAGGCAGGTCTAGGGAGTGAATGACAACCAGGCAAGGGAGGAGAAAACTTTTGGTAAAACCATCCACCTGAGGGGAGAAATAGGAACAAATCAGTCAAAAGGGTTTTCAAAAATATATGTAAAAGAAAGCACACCACCACAGACAGGTAGCTCCATTCTGCTGTACAGCATGATTCCTTGTGGAGTCTGGTCTGTCAGTGGGTAACGTGGACACTCTCCCTTGGAGAGAGAACAGCCCTTAGATTCCAATTATTTGGTGGTTCCCCTAAGGGAGAAACCCTGGGAGATGCTCCCGCCCTCAGGGCGAGCAGATGTGTTCCCCCCATGAGGCTTTGTGGTTGATATGTTAATCAGTTATACCTCATTGGTTCTTTCCCTACTTCCTCCTTTTTACCCTATCTGATTGGTCCATTTTTGGTGCTTCCCCTGATTGCTTCATTCCCCCTTTTTACCCTACCTGATTGGTCCGTTTTTGATCCTTCCCCTGATTGGTTCATTTCTCAATTCTTAACCCCATTGGCCAAGTTGTGTAACCCCGCCCCCTGGCTTCCCTATATAAGTCCCTGCTCTCCCTGGTTCTTCACCCCTGGACCACCTTGAGGAAGCAGCAGAATAAAGGCTCCGAGGAACCTCCAGATGAAAACCCCATCTCTACTTTCATGTCACCCTGACGGCTCAGCTCACAACTGAGCTGGGATCACTCACTAGGCTGAGCTGGAATCACTCACTAGGCTGGGCTGAAATCACTAGGTGGTTGCAGATGTGCCTGTGTGACCGGGTGTGTCCTTTTCAGGATGCTCCTCTGGGGATGTCACAGCACTGACCACCACTGCCTGCTGTGACAATTCCTCTGCAATGCTGTCTGTGTTGAACATGCCTGGGGCACAGCTGACATCAAACAGAGCTGACTATCCAACCCAGTGTGAGCTGTATTTTGATGTTTATGAGCAGCTTAAAAAAGGGAAATGTTTCCTTACGCCTGACTGACTGTAGAGATACGCATCATACAAATTGCCAGATAACTGCGTGGTGATGTATGACTTCAGATGGAAATGTTTAGTTTTATTCTTTGCACATTTAAAAAGAGTGCAAAGAACCATAGAAACCCTAGAAGAGCTCAGCCAGGTGGGGAGACAGGGCTGTGCACAGCTTGGGGATTCAGACATTTGCACCATGGCTCAGCTCAACACCTGCACACAGGTGGCCACTGTTTGGAGGTGCAGTCTTGAACATTGTGAAGGACCAGTGCTGAAGGGCTCAGAAACAACCTCAGACAGAAGTTATAAAAAGCATTTTTCTCTTTCTTAACACATGATCGGAGTAGTCTGCAAGACTAACAGGGTTGGAGCTTTTTCTAACGGAACTTTTTTCCTCCAAATAAAAAAAAAATCACCAAACATCAAATTATCTCAGTGGGACAATACAATAAAGTAATTATGAATTTTCCCTTGAATTCAGTGTAGATGCTGGAGAGATTATGATGAAGAATGGCAGCTGGAGAGGTTTTCAGTAATCAGAACTATTTGTAAATCATTAGGCATGAAACTACTTCACTGACAGTAAATAGTGCAGATTAATGTAAGTCTGTGCAGACTTTAATGTTGGTTTCATTGCTCTTCCAGTTACATCCAAAGGATTTTTGAACAGTTGGAAGTTAAGTGGAGTTTTCAAAAGATACAGTAGTTAGCATAATGTAGTTCTACATCTGCTTACACTTGACATAAAATCTCATGAACAGTCATTCTTGTTGGGAAACTTACCACACTTCAGATGTAAACATTATTTTTTCTTCGCAGTGGCATAATATTTATATCTGCACATATAAATACATTCATAGATTATATTGATTTGGTTTTTAAAGCAAGAATTTATGTTTACTTTCATTGCACAACAGCAGATTTTCCATGTTTCCATGTTTTTCCATAGGACTTTCTTCTCATTTCTTTAAGAAACCTGCATGATTGAAGTATTGCATCTTATCCCCTCCTGCAAGCTAGAAGTTTCACACTTCAGAAATTTTCACATGCATAATTATTCTTCTCAATTAACATGCTAACAGCATCACAATTGCAACAATTTTTATTTCATTAGTTTCGCTGGTAATATCCACCTCAGTTCCTTCCTAATTCTCTAGATTCTTTGTAAAAGTTAAGTTAAAAAAAGTTAAATCAACAAAAATAAGATCTCACAGAAGTGAGAGTTTCCACAGGATGGATGACAATGCTTACATGCCTTTTATTAGTTTTTCTAGAACTGGAGTGCTAAAACCTCTGAAGGGCCACAGTGCTGCAATCCCTGCTCCTGGCTGTCTGAAAGAGCTGACCCCAGTCCTCCCTTCCAGACACGTCTGCCAGAGGCAAAGCAGCTCAGCCTCATCCTGCAGCTGAATGTGCTGGTCCAGGGAGCTCCCTCCTGCCCTGGCTTGTCGGGGACTGTGCCAGCCTCAGCAGCTGGTAGCTCATCTGAAGCCAAGGTTGATGCCTTGGGAAGGCTGACCTGAAACAGAGAGTGGACAGAGCTAGAGGATAAAGCAGGTATTTATTGAAAGGCCTTTAGGGTACACCTTGGGCAGGACAAGAGCCTGACCAGGGCTACACCCAGGGTGGACTAAGAATGGTCACAAAAAGTGGCTAACCAGTCATGAGGACATTTTTATAAGTTTTGGTCCATTTGCATATTGGGGCTTAGTTGTCCAATTCCAGCTTCAGGTTGTGAGGTCCCATCCTTGTTGTCCCTCCCTTCAGCCCACCCTTGTTTGTGCTTTTGGGGCTGAAAGTTGTCCTTGGTCTTCTGCAGGAAAAGGATTTGTTTGTCTCCCTAGTCTGTGAAGAGAGCTCCTTGGTACTTAGTATGAGGCTCAGAACTGCCCCCCTAGGCAGCATAGAATCTGAAAAACATGGAAGCTAAAACTTAAGGCATCAAGGTCACTCTCAGCTGCATCATGAAATGACCAGAGAAGCCATGTAGCTGTCTTCCAGGTTGACCTGTAGCTCTGTGTGGACAAGGGAGGGTGATTTTACACCACAGTGTGTTCCTGCCAGAAATACTTGCTCACACAGATAGGATGACACAGAGCAGTGATCTGCTGGGGAAGGACTATACACCTTTTTCTCTCTCACAGCAAAGTGCTTCACATCTGTAACTCCTGTGTAGGAGGAGTGTATCCCCAGATGGTGGTTCCTGCAAGGGGATGCCATATCCTGAAGGAGCCCTGCCTGAAAGAGATGCAAATAGCACAGCATTTTGCACAGGCAGACCCCATGGAGAGTGCAGCTGCTTAGCTGATCATATGAAGACAGCTACCAGGACCAGTCCCCTCTCTTTGCCTCACCAGTTCTCCTCAAGACCCATTTTGCCTTCACAACTGCAAGAGCCAGATGTATGCCATGAGCCTGGGCTGGTGTGGGGACTGAGAAACAGACACATCTAAGGAGCTTCTCTGTGGGAAAGCAGGTCTCAGAAACAGAAACAGAAAGAGCAGAGAACTTATTAGAGGCAGCAAGCAAGGACATGAAACAATAGTTTGAGTTTTTAGGCTTGGCTAGAATAGACTTGAAGCTGAAGAAAAATATGCCTAGCAAGGCAGTAGAAGGTTTTAAGCTTAATAATGGAGTATTGTATATTGTTAATGGAAAGCTTGAAGCAGGTGTACGTGTGCTTTCAGTGATTGGCTAGAACAATTCTCTGTCAGCTTTAGCAATATGCTGTAGGCTGGAAAACTTTTAAAATGCCCTGTAACAAAGAGATCTTTGGCTGCTGCTGGCAAGACATGAGCTGTTGCCATCTTTCAATTGTCTAAAACCCTGTAACGAGGCTGATGCTGCAAAAAAGCTCGTGGAAACTTCTCCCAGCAGTCCCCTCCCATTTGTGCAAACCTCCAACACACTTCTCCTCTCCTTCACTCCTCCAGTAGCACTCAGAGTAGCAGCAACAGTTTGGGAAGCCTTTATTTGAAGGGCTGTAGGAGGCACTAAGTGGCTGGATGGAATTGGTGTGGAAAAGTAGGAATGAGGCAGAGTCATCCAGGTTTGACAGAGAACATGAGCTTAGACCTGCAGAGTCAAGGGAAATGAAGGGAAAACACACTAGGAATTTAGCACATGGAAGTAGCTATGGGATGGGGAAATGGGAGGTGTCTGACCTGTGGAATTAAATGAAAATGGATGGATTTATGCTACAAAGGAAAGGATTAGATCAGTGTGGAAAGGAACTGCTGTGCTGAATTGCTAATCCTGCCTCATTTCAGGAATGTTTTTTTCTGAACTTGCCAGGAAATGTCTCTTGAAGTCTTTTTAAAACTGTGTGTTTTCCCAGTGATGAGCCTACAGTCATGGAGTTAAGCTATGTTAAACTTCTTTGTTTCAAGCCAACTCAGTGATTTTTTGCCTCATAAATGTCAGAAGTGCTGGTCTTTCACTGACACCTGTGGATATAAGGCAGAATTGCACACGGGCTTTTGTACTCTGAAAGTCAGGAGTTTTGGCTCCCAAACTTTCTGGAAAAGAGTATCTCCCCTGAGTCTTTTGCCTGAGGAGTCAGTAAAAATGTTCATGATACTGCTGCAGTGATATCCATGCTAACTTGTGAGATCGAGGTTTCTCTCTTTCCTGGGGGAGAACTATCCATGCAAAGTGATTTAGGGATTTTGCCTTCTTCTCCAGAAACCAACCATGTGTTAGCTGCACATCTAACCATGTGTTTGACAGGATCAAGGGCAGGGCAAAGCAGAATGCCTTGTAGTTGAAACAGACAGGAATGAAGCATCTATTTGCCTGCTGATGGTTTTGCCTCATGAGGAGAAGAGTGGGGTGGGAAGAGGGGAGGAGTACCTGTTTCACACTCTGCATTGCTAGTCCACTTAAAAGTGCTGCTGAAACAGCAATAACACTGCTAACACCCTATCCTAGAGCTCCTTAGGTTAACACAGGCTCACATTTAGCGCGGGCTGAAGCACAATTTTAACCATTTACGTGCAGGGTAAACTTTTAAATGTTTGTTTGCTGGCAATTACAGGTGTGGAAATCCTTAGGCTCACATATACAGGATTTCTAAGAAAGGTACTGGCTTGTTGAAGGCAAGCTGCTGTTTGTATGAAAACTTATGCATGAAGCTAGGATAAATTGACCTCAAACTGATGATGATTTCAATGGATGATTTCAATGTCTAATGTTGCATATTTTTGATAAGGCCAGTGCCACGCGCTTGGAGAATATGATAGGAATTAATTTACAAGCAAAAGAGTAGAATCATTATAACAGGGAGAAGGGAAAGGCAAGGCAAGGACCATCTCCCACCATCCTGACAGTCCCACCAGTGAGGTCAGTGCTCATGAATAAGTGAGTGGGGGCATTCATCACCAACACAATGTATCACCACTGGCAGTTTGCTGTGATATACAGCACATGCTCATTAGAAAACACTTATTTCCTCACCTTTGTCCTCTGTGACTGTCTGTACTGTCTTGATGAAACAACAGCTCTGGCAAGATCATTTTTGTCCCTGACACAAAGCTTTCCACTAACATTAGCTCCAGGTGAAGCCAAACCTAGGAAGACTGTGCCAATCATGTGACAATAATTTGTGTTCATATGGATTACTGCAAGGGTACCTTCCCCAGCTGCAGAAGTACCCTCTTCCACAACCTTCTTGCTGAGATCTGTGTGCTTTGCAGGAGCTTTGATTTGCAAACCCTTTGTTGCAAATGGATTTTGAAAGAACTGTGGTATATAGGGAGGTTTCTGCTACATACTGAAAAACCCAGCTTTTCAAAATCATTTTGTCTGTGACATTGGTGGTGTTTTGGAAATATGCAGTGTCTGATCTACAGCATTACTGGGGGTAAGGTGAAAAGAAAGCCACAGGGTTTTTTGCATTGCTGTAGGATCTTCTTTAGACCAATAAAATTTAAGCAAAAAGGTTTGGTCAATGCTGGGGCCTTACTATCATACCAGCAGAGAAACATGCACTCTTGTGGCTTTCAAGAAATGAGGGTCTGTGAGCAGTCCTCTGGCAAGGAAAGCTTGGAGAGAGAGAACCTCTTGGTAATAGAATACTCTGTTTGCAACAGACCTTGTCACATACTGTGGTGGTTTTTTTTTGGAATGTTTTAAACCTTTTTCAAGACCTTTAAACAGATATGGACCTCTCTCTCAGGAACTCTTCCTGTTTGGCAGTGTTGGCACCCTCCTCTGTGTGCTGTTCCAGTGTTATATCAGTAACTCCCACTGAATGGCAGTAGCAGGCTGTGCATGTAATTCTGGCACCACTAAAATGCCAGGTATTAATTTAAGTGTGCACAATGACACCATTTAAGTGTTGCACTGCTCTGAGCTAACCTGGACGCCTCCCCTGCACTTTATAAATACATTTATTATTTACAGTTCTGTGGTTAGATTGAAGGAACCTATTACCATGATGGTAGTATGTATATTCAATATGATAGAAACAACAGATGTATGCCATGAGCTTGGAGGAGGCACAGTTATATCAGAAAGTGACACCTTTCTCCTTAATAAGGGCTATTACTTGTGGCATTACAAGTCTGTGCTATGGTGACCAGAATTAATTTCTTCATATCTGTGGTTTATATATAATATCTTTGTACGGTTGTGGTGTGGTCCTAGTACACACTTCATACATTTCTTGGCAAAAAGTTCTCTTCCAGAGTGAGGACAATTATCCATATTTAGAGAGGCGCCAAATGCAGTGATAATATTCCTTGATTAAGATTTCAAATAGATGTCAATGGAGATAGGGGTCTGTGGTTTATAGATTAACAAAAAGGCATTCCTCAGTCCTCTTTGTGATCTGTATGCACACAGAGTTGATGAAAGCAACACTTTACTTGTGCTTTTGTGGTCATTTGTGCTCAGTGCAGAAAAATATCTCTGTCTTTACAGCCCTTATTTATTGGAATCAAAATGAGGGGCCAGAGTTTACCACTTGTGGTTATCAAAGAACCATAGAATGGGCTTGGGTTAAAAGCAACCTTAAGGATAATCTGTTTCCAATACTTTGCCATAGGTAGGGGCACCTTCCACTAACCCAGATGGCAGAAAGCCCCATTTTCATCTAACTTGGTATGGTCATGCTAAAGAATTTCTATGCAGTACCCCATTGTTATCACTAGCACCCTTTTGGAGTGCTCAGATTTCTCATTTAGCTAAAATCATACCATGAGGTGGGGTAGCCCCTCACTGAGACACCTCTGCTCAGATTGCTATCAAAACACCAAAAATCAGACACCACTTCATTGCACCAATTACTTATTCCTCTGTAAGTCTCCATTGCTCTCTGTAAAACACATTGTTAGCTAAAGGACACCAAAGGCATCCTGGGCTGTAGCAGCAATGGTGTGGGCAGCAGGAGCAGGGCAGGGATTGTCCCCCTGTGCTGGGCACTGGTGAGGCTGCACCTCAAATCCTGTGTTCAGTTCTGGGCCCCTCACTCCAAAAAAGACATTGAGGTGCTGGAGGGAGACCAGAGAAGGGCAGTGGAGCTGGAGAAGGGTCTGGAACACCAGTCCTCTGAGGAGCAGCTGAGGGAGCTGGGGGTGTTCAGCCTGGAGAAAAGGAGGCTCAGGGGAACCTTACCACCCCTTACACCTGCCTGACAGGGGCTGTATGATGAGGGGGTTTTGTCTTTTCCCAGGTAACAAGCGACAGGACGAGAAGAAATGGCCTTAATCTGTGCCAGGGAAGGTTTAGATTGTATATTAGGAAAAATTTCTACGCAGAATGGGCTGTCAAGCATTGGAACAGGGTGCCTGGGACGTGGCTGGGTCACTATGCCTGGAGTTATTTAAAAGACATGTAGATGTGGCACCTAGGGAAATGATTCAGTGGTGGATATGACTGTGCTGGCTTAATGGATGGACTTGCTGATCTTAAAGGTCTTTTCCAATATAAATGATTCTATGATTCTAGAGAAGTACACTTTTTGTAACAGAACTGCCCCGTTCAGCATCTCCAAACACTTTGCTTGGACTCAAAGCAGTAAAACAATATGGAATTGATTTTGCATCTGACAAGTTCTGAAGGAGACAAAGGGAACCTTAAGCTTAGCTTGTATTGGGTCACACTAAAACTGCAGTTCATCACTCCTGGAAGATTCCCAAATAAGCAGTGCTGTCGTTTTACAAGTAGCTAGCTTGCATTTTAGAGGTGGCTGTTGGTGGAGTGATGGCCACCAGCAGCATGAAGGCCCATGGAAACCAATACTTCATTTTGAAATATATCTAATAGTTGGACCTTTTCAGCCACTTTTGAATGTCTCCTTGTCAGTATGGCTACATAAATGGCTACCTCGATTTCATTCTTGAATTGTAACTGTAAACTGAATAATCGCTAGAGGCATATACTTCATAAAAGTATCACTGATGTGTCGTTGATACAAATGAAGAAAACATGGAATTGCAGGTGTTTCTGCTGCTACTAAATTAAGTAACAAGACACGTTCTTGGAGCTATTAAAATTCTTTTGCAAAATGTAATGTTTTGGGTATCTTTTTTTTTTTTTTTTCTTTTTTTCTTTTTTGGTGCTCTTATCTAATGCATAGTTAAGGAATGCAATTTTAATGCTGGTTGCTGAATAAAGTCTGCATAGAAAATGAACTGAATAGTTTAACAGAAAGCTGATTTGTCACCATATCCAGGACTTGACTGACGATTAAGAAAACAAAGAAAAAGCACCATAATATGCCCCAGTTACTTCAGTCCTTAAAGAGCTGTCATAATTAATTACTGTGCATATTTCATACAGCTAGACCGTAATTACTGTTTTCTGACCTAAGCATCTTCGTGTGTAGCTCAGTGAAACATCTGCTCCACAGGTTCTAGTTGCAAAGGGGAAATGATAAAGGGATATTTTTCCTTTGAATATCACTGCTGAGAAGATCCTAGTTCCATCACAGGATTGAGTGGCACAGCTTCAGATCAAACACTATCTGTGCTTTGTTGGAACTCTGGGCACTGAGAATTTTAGACCTTCTGTGCTGACAGGCACTGACCCCCAAGAAAACTCTGCATTTCACCTGAGGCCTTGGAAAAGGCTTCCAAAATTGAGTGACAGAACTGGGATTATGGTGTAGTTTGAATAGAAGTGTGTAGTTTTTTCCACATGGTGGAAAACTTAAGAGTTTAAGGCTTTAGTATATAGTAATATAGATAAAGCAAGATGGAGGATTCAGGGCATAGGCCAGTCCTTCTTCTTCATGGTTTAGGTGGTGTTTTGTAACTGGGTAGAAAAATCTGCATTCCTGGCCATGGGTGTTTGGTTATTGGGTTAAAACTAAAAATAATTTAGATGTCATTTCATAATTGGACAATTTGTGCTTAAAAGGCCTTGTAGAGAAAGAGACAGGAGATATTTTTTAGTTAGTTAGCTAGAAGTGCTGTAGAACTCACAGCACTGTGGGACTGTAATAGAGATAAGGATTAATAAACATGAGTCCGAACACAAAATACCATCTCGAGCATTTAATCCTGACTCTGGAAGAAGAGGAGATAAAAAAAGCAACAGCACTTCTTATCATGGCAACTTCATGAAGGGAGTGGAGGCTGTGGAAATGAAAACCAATAGGAATAATCAGAGAAAGTGGCATGTGGGCCTGAGAAGAAGAGCTCCTTGATTTCTGCAGAGGGAAAAACACAGCTTATAGCAGGATCTCTGATGATGGGGACTACAACAGGGTCTTGAAGGAGAGGGTTATTAATGGGGGGCTTGAAAGGGGAAAAGGCAGAGGTAGTTGAGCAGGAAAGGGGTATTATGGCAACCATAACAGTTTCAGTAATGTGCATGTGAATCTCTGAAGCTGAATAAAGGGGAAAGAAGGAGAAGCAAAGCCAAAGGCCATGGAGATAGAGGAGGTCTCTGCCCTCAACCCCAGGCAGAGCTCTGACCACAATGAAAGCAAGAAGCAAGCTTAGGCCCTGGGTTGTTACAGCTTGAAGGTGGTGTTTTTCTTCCTTGAAATCTAGTCTAATGCAGTCATCAAGACATGGTTATTTTTTTTAAATAAAAGTTCCTCCCACACTTAAAAAAAAACCCCAAAAGCAAACAGCTCTGCTTGTTGTCTTACCCCTGGCCACCATCTGTGTTGACCAAAAAGCTGACAGCAAAGATACTGAGCCCTGCCACCTCCAGAAGCTGCTGATGTGCCTTTGTCACAGAGTTTGATGCTGATGGGACATCACACCAAAGCACAAGTGATGCTCATTTCAGTGCATGCCAGAGACAACTGCAGAAGATGCTCTGGGAATCAAGCTGGAACCGGGGAAATTGGAAGGAGGTGTTGGGAGACGCAACAGACTTGGGATTGGAGAACACCAGGGGTCTGTGGTCAAATCCCTGCTGAGCACCAGCCATGGGTTTCTCCAGACATTTCCACAGATGGATATGGGTATTTCACAGCATCATCAAGCATCTTGCCCCTGTGTTGACCAAAGTCAGAGGAAAAGCAGAAATTTTAGCTGCTACAGATACAGACCAATATCCAGTGCAAACTGAAGTCAAATTCTAACTGGACCTGCAACTTCATGTGTTCTTGAGACCAGAATTTAGTATTTGGCCTAATTCTTGTTCTGATTTTTCTCAAGATCTCTGCATAGCTTAAGAAAAAATATTAACACATGAGCATGTCTGTTTGTTATATAAATGGGCACTTACACCACAAAACATGAGCAGATGGTGATGTCGGAGAACAAACATTTTTGAAAGGTTATAGGATCATAGAATCCCAGGAAGAGGTCAGGTCACAACAGACCACAGTGGTCATCTGGTCCAACCTCCCTTCTCAAGAAGGGCCTCCCAGGGTGCATGACCTGGACATGGTTGTGTCCTGACAGTTTTGGAGTATCCTCAGTGATGAAGACTTCACGGCCTCCCTGGGCAATCAGTTCCAGTGTTTGGTCACTTGCACAATAAAGTTCTTTCTCGTGTTCAGGTGGAACTTCCTGTCCCTCAATTTCTGTTGCCTCTGGTCACCTCGGGCTCATCACCACTCAGAAGAGCCTGGATCCATCCTCCTGCCTCCCCACACTGCAGATACTCACTGACCTTGATGATATCCCCTCTCACACATCTCTTTTTGAGGCTGAACAGGCCCACTTCCCTCAGCTTTTTCTCCTCAGACAGATGCTTCCGTTCTTTAATAATTTTTGTGGTCCTTCACCGGACTTGCTCCATGTCTCACTTGTCCCGAGGAGCCCAGGGCTGGACACATCACTCCAGATGTGGCCTCACCAGGGCTGAGGAGGGGGGCAGGATCACCTCCCTCAACCTGCTGACACTGCTCTTCCTGATGGCTCCCGGGATACCACTCCCTTCTTGGCCACAAGCACACACTGTGGTTACCTACAATGCTGTCTGTGCTGCACTGTTGTGTGGTGGGCACCATTATCACCCATCTGTGCTTTAAAAAAAAGCTCAAGAAAGAGCAACAGAGGACATGAGGTGGAATAATTCCCATTTTGAAAAGCCTGTTGTTACCTCACTTCCCCTGTCACGTGCCGAATAAGGCATAGATGGATGTTATTGTCATTCCAAGAGATCATTTCCTTTGTAAAGAACAGTATGACTAATCATTTGGTGGTGTGAGGGTGGGAGGCCCCTGATGTAAGTGCCACAGGGGCATGTGGCCATTCCTCATGCCTCCCAGGAGTGTTTCCTCAGGCCAGCCCAGCCCCATGCAAGCAGGGCACTCACCCACTTGCATGGTCAGCAGATGGTACAGACAATGCAAACAGAAAGGGCTTGGGTCAGAGCTGTCCCAGAAGCAGTTTAGTCAGCTGTTTTATCTGCTTTTTAAAAAGGATGACCACTGGTAATGCAACCGGGTAATTTTAAAATGTTTTTTATTATTTTAGGAAATTACAGTGTAGTATCTAAAAAAGCAGGAGAAATCTGATCATCCTGACACTTATTAACTCAGGCAGTAGTGTGAACAGCTGATGCAGAGATGCCCCATTTGTCCAAAGTTAAACAGAGAAGAGGCCCATGTTCATGCCAATGTTAAAATTAATAGGATTTCTTTTGAGAGGAGTGCTGAGCCATTGATGGCTCCTAATGCAAGACAAGTCTGAGGATTTCTTATATATGTAGTATTTTGTTATGTGCCTAGTAACACAGCTATCTGTTCATGCATCCCTTGTTTAGGATCTGGCAGCTTACTTGTTATACTGGAAGTGCAAGAAAGGCAGACCCTTCCCCAAAAGGCTGATAAATCAAGTGCCCAGATTTTTTTTTTTATTTATTTTTTTTTTTCTCAGTGTCTTCCTAATGTGAGGCAAACAAAAGGAGGACTAGATCAGTGCTGGTGTAGAAAAAGCACAAACTGTTCTGAAAACTCCATACCATGGAAGACTCCTGTTTTTCCATTTGCAGCCACAGCTCCTTGGCCTGGCAGTCTCACAGGGTGGTCCTGTCCCTGGAGAAACTCTGTTTCCTGGGTTTGTCTGAGCTAGAAGCAGCAAAAATAACTCTGGTTTGTGCTCTGCTTGTTTTGCAGCTCCTGAAGTGGGACCAGAATAAGAATCGTGGTTATTGAGGAAAATAGTTGATGCTTGAAATCAGTCTTCCTGATAGGTCAGCTGTAATTAGGAGTTGGCTTGAAAATGATGGTTTTGGTGAATGAAAATGATGGTTTTGGTGTATGAAAATGATGGTTTAGATGAATGAAAATGTGTTTCCTCTCATCTCAGTAGAGCACTCTGCAGGAGGCCAGGAGTGGCATAACACATCTGAATTTGGCTTTCCTGGGAAGTGAACTGAGTTCACCAGGGAGTAAAAAGCCTAAAAGAGCATCTAGTGGTGGGGATCTACCTGCAGTTTCCAGGTACCTAATGAGAGTTATAGAGGATATGGAGACAGAGCCTTTTCCAAGGTATAAGGATAAAAGGACACAATTTGCACCCAGGGAAATTCTGATCATGCACTAGGAAAGGGCTCCTCATGCTGACAGTCTTTACACTGAAACAGGCTGTTGAGGAATGCTTTGGGGTCTTTGTCCTTGGAGATACACAAAACCTTCTTGGGTGAGGCCATGAAGAATCTCATGCAATTTTGGTATCAACTCTGTTCAAGTTTGGATTAGAATTAGATCCAGGGATTGGATTTGGATTAGAAACCTCCAGATTTTTCTTCCAATCTATGAAACTGATGAATATATTGATGAGGTAAGTTGATAAGCTATGACTAACCATTCTATGAGACTTTTAGACTCCCAGAGACTACCTTACTATTCAATGTTTAAAAGAAATCAGCCAATTAATACAGAACATGGGAAAGCATGTTTGATTAGGCTCCTCTCAGGCAAAAGCTTAACAGAGAAGCCTGCTTTGTCTCTCCCCTTATGCATTACTCTTATGTCAAACTCTTGTAAATAAAGCAGTATGTGTGTTTGCAAGGTGATGACTGTGGATATGTTTGATGGAGCACAATGTAGCATGGTATATTATAATTATATATCTTAAACAAATTTAAGTGGGCTCTGTAATAACAATTGGTGGTGAATATACTATTTGATTATATTCATTTTTAGATAAAGTACACAACCTTGACAAGCTGAGCAAGAAAGGAAGAAATTGTGCATCTATTGCTGTCTTCTGTGAGCAAACTCCTTGCTAGCGTGCTCCTGTGCCACCTCCAAAAACACCTGAGATGTTTGAGTGACATAATCCTTTTGCAGTGGGGCTTTCAGTGGTGCTGCTGTGTCTCATTGCAATGGGGAACTTCCAGGATCCTTTTCCATTTGGATTTCATTATTTGTACCCAGCAAAGCTGTCATCACAGGATACATTTCTGTCTTCCCAGAAGGGTTAGGGTTGGATCTGATCTTTAAAAATCTTCTAGTCCAACCCCCTGCCATGACCAGGGACACCTCTCTGGGCAACCTGTACCCATGTTTTACCTGCCTCATTGTAAAAAAAATCATATATTTTATCAAAAATAAACTTCCTTCATTTTAAAATCCTGATCCCTTGTCCCCTCACAACAGACCCTGCTAAAAAGTCTGAGTTCATCTTTCTTACAGCTCCTCTTTAAGTACTGAAATGCCACAAGGCCTCCCCATATTCTATGTATTGGAGTCTCTAAGAGTTGGGAATTGGTATTCCTTTTCCCTTTGGTCTGTGGTAAATCTGCAGGAACATGACCTTAGCCCGGCAACTCTCTCCATGTGTAATGTTTCTTACCTGAGCAGGGTGAGCAGGGCTTTGTCCTCAGGCTGTCCCAGCAAGTCAAGGCACATAAGAGAAGGAGGGAAAGGTATTCTCCTCCCCTGTCCCTTCCAGGGGCACTTCATGTGGGCACTGTGTGACGAATATTGTCTCCCTGTGGAGAAGTGGTGGGGCTGGGAGAGCCAGGGCAGCTGCATGACAGATGGCTGTGCCTTGGTGGGCAGAGGCAGCAGTGCAAACAGGGGGTCAGGCTAAGTGCATTGACTTAAAATCTTAACTTCAGCATTTAATTAACATTTCCAAAGTTTCCTTGATCCTTATGGGACTTTTCCTGTTCCGTGGAGAATCAGCCAGTATTGCTGTTGGGCAGGTGCCAGATTTCCTGGCTTTAAGTTTGTAAGTCTGAGCACTAGCAGTTTCCCAAGCTCTGTGTCTTGATCTCTGATAACATATTCACTTCTCAGATGGAAATAGCAAGTCTTTACAGAACTCCTCAGATTTTTTTTTCCATCCAAGTGTGTGCCTGTGCACATACCCTGCAGCCAATCTGCTTGAAACTCTCATCCAAGAATTGCACCAAGGCTTGAAATCACTGCTTGCAATAAATTAAAAAAANAAAATTACAACTTAGTGACATAATAAAAAAAAAAAAAAAAAGGAGAAAATATAAATTATACATATCATAGGATATTAAATAATGCATCTATGGCTGGTTTCTGGGAATGGTGGCTTTCAGCTCCAGCAAGCATGACAAACATGAAAAAGGATATAGAGGTATGTAGAATAAAGGGATCCAAAACCAGCAGAGAGCATGAGACTTCAGAAAGGCTTGGGGTGAATGCCATTAGAAATCCTTGGTGAACACAACACCTGGGTCTTGTTAGAAAAGCCTAGAGTAAAAAAGAGTGCTTGGAGAGGCTGCCCCAATGGTTTAATTGTACATCTAACCTAAGCCAGTGTAATGCAGTCTTACACACCAGGGAGATAAAATACTT
>VXBN01014819.1:47343-61878 GCA_013397395.1 Sinosuthora webbiana | reverse complement strand
TTTTTTTTTTTTTTTTTTCTCCCGGTGGTTGCTGTGTCAATGTTCCTTGTGGAAGCATCAACAAAGCATTGCTTTTATAAATTTCAGCCCTAGTCAGTATGTCACTGGATTTCAGACAGATCCTTCTACTTCAGTAGTCATTTGATAATAGTCAGGGCTCATGGTTTGCTGTTATAATCCTTGTGGTTATCTCTCCCTGCAGCACATCTTACCATCTGCTTTAGCATTGCTGCCTGGGGCACTGAAGTTCCTTTTTGCTCTCTTTCTAAAAATTGTGTAATCTCCTTCATTTCTCTAGTCAAGGAGGAGAAATTAGCTGATTTCAGAAGCAGAATACCATTTTTTTTTTAGCCTTAGCTTGCAGCAGAGCATCCTCAGCCTCGGTGGCACATGGAAGAAAGCCCCCAGACCAGTAAGCACCACGGTCCTGGGGGACTCAGCTCTGGGTTTGGGCTCTTTGGTTTAGTTCCATCTCCCATGGATGTCAAACAGCAGTTTTGCTGTGGGCACACCAAGAAGCAGCTGAGTGTCCTGTGGCTGTTACTGGGCTGGAGGCAGGCAGGGACCCAGTACAGAGGTGGGGAGGAAGGGGAGGGTTTCTATTCCTTCTCCCCTCCCCATCCACTCAGGGTGGATGAGACATGCAGGCACAGCTCAGTCCTTCTACCATTGCTGTGGAAGAGCCAGAGAGAAACTCTGGGTGATGGAATTCCTTGTCTGGAATGATGGAATCATTGTGAGAGATGTTACAGCAAATGTAACATTGCCTCCACCAGCTCCTGACAAGGTGCTTTATAAGGAAACCACAGCTTTGTAAGCTTATGCTTTATAAGGAAACCACAGCAGCAGAGTTCTTTTTCAATACTTTTGAGCATGATTCAAAAGAATGTGGCTGTTCTCCACGTGGACAGTGGCAAAGAGTGACAGTCTGACAAACTCTGAAGAGCTGTTATCCAAAAAGACTCAGCTGGGTAGCCCAGACAGGAGCCCAGGTGTGGCTTTCAGCAATTGCTGTTGACTTGGGTATCTGGCTGTGGCCACTGGTAGTGCAAAACTGGGGCTGGTGGAAGCTGTGTGTCCACCCAGTGTGGCATGGAGAAGGTCTGAGATGAGATTCTTTCTGAAACATTATGTGAAAACACGGTGGAACAATCTCATAAATGCTCTCCCCATGCTCTTGATTTTTATTTTGCTCTTTCTAGATAGAATGGGGTGTTTCTCTCATCTCTGAGTTCGTTACCCAAAACTCTAAGGAAAAAATAATGACTAAAAAGGAAGTGAACAAAAGCAGGGGTTGTGTGCACAGTGTTGCAGACTGCTCTGTGTATGGATGAGAAGTAACTGTGTCTCACTGTCTGCTCCCAGTTCTGACTTGGGCACTGCTGAAATAGAAATATCCTGAAAGATAATATTTAGACATTGAAGCACTTAGTGTTTGCAACCTTCCCCATTCGCCCTTTACGGGAGAGCTCTCCTTGAACAGGCAGCTGTGATGGAGAAATGATGGAGAATGTCACATTGGAATCCATTTAATGTCCTCCTGAGGGCCTTTAGAAGGCAGATTCTCAGCTGATGTAGGTCAGCATGACTTGCAGGAGCTGACATTTTGAGATTCACTCTCCACTGAGATAGTGCATAGGAGTAAGTTCACATGTTTTGCTGCGTGGGCTGAGGTCTGTGCTGTTTTTCATGAAAGAAATCTGTGGGGGAGAAGCTTATGGCTGGGAATAGCAGGCTGGTCTATCCAGGCAGCCTCCCAGCTTGTGTGGAAACTCTTTTGGCTTCTTCAGGGTCCTCAGAAATTAATCAGCACGATCAAAAGTCTTTCCTCCCTGCCCCCTTCGAGGCTCACTGTGGGCTCAGAGTTTTCTTAACCAACCTGTAAGAGTAAATCAGGCATCCTGCACAAATCCTCTCTGCTGTGTGCCTATCCTGCTTCACTAAGGTGGCCAGGTAAGGGGAAGGTTAAAACTCTCTCATTTCCTGGAAGCTGCCTGGAATCAGGAAGGGGCTAAAGTCACCACCTTGGGGATTTCACAAGGGAGCTGTCAGGCTGACCAAAACCAGGCTCAAATGAAGCCTGCCTTTTAAAAAGCTTTTAGAGAGTGAAACCTTGGGCTGGCAGGAACAGGGCATTGTAAAAACCAAGCACTAATAGAGTTATCTATTTTGAGCTTGTTGTGCGTATAGGAAGAAGAAAAAAAAAAGATGATACAGTAGCATTTGAGATATCGATGTGTTTGTAGCTGTATTTACTTTAACTGCTGTAACAGCTGGTGATGGATGATGCCATTCTAATGAAGAATATTCTTCCGCAGAAAAGTAGTGGTTTTCTTCAGTATTTATTGTCCTTTGGGCTCTGGGTTACTTGTGGTTTTACTCTGTGTTGCATATTATATTATTTTTCCTGTTTGATTGGCATTTTGCTGAGTCACAGCTTGGTTTTCGATTTCCAAGGAGCGCAGGAGGTGGTGGCTGCTGTGTGGGAATAGGCACTGCAGAGCTGGGCAGCAGTGTAGCTCAAAATACAAGGGATACCACAAGGAAAAAAAAAAAAAAGGCAAAAAAAAGAGCACACCAACAAAAAGAAAACCAGCTTGTGCTTGGCTGTAGTGGTTGGATTCAGCCACAATGATCTTCTTGTTCCTGGATTGTAGAGAAAAACAACAGAGGAGAAAAGTCCCCGGCATCAAGGGCCCTCCACCTCTTGTTTCAGAAGTGTATTTTATCTGTAAAATTCAATTTTCAATTAGGTGTAACAGACACCTCTGAGGAAAAGATTCTATTGCTGTGCTGTGTGCTTCTGCCAGGAAAACAACAGCTTTCCCAAAATGCCACTAAATCTAAAGCAGGAAAGGAAGGCCTAGACTTCTGCTTTAACTTTAAAGAAAGCAAATAAGGCAACTGCTACATCAGCTGTGGTCTTTGCTAAGATGTTTGCTGATAAATGAGGGGAGATGTTTGAATGCCATAATTAAATCTCTCTCTCAAACATCACGCCACCCAGGACTTTCCTTTCAGCGAAGAAGTCTGTAGAAACACAGTCATTGCAGACCTGCTGACTCAAACCCTCCATTTTTCAGGGTCAAAAGAGAGTTGCTAAATGCAATTCTGACTAAGCTATTCAAAGACATCCCCTCCAGGGACATGTTCTTAAAATTCATTCTGTGAAAATACATGACTGACTGTGATTGCTGTGGCAGTGAGAATCAGTGCTGGCCCATTGGAGGCAATCTCCTAAAGGATGGGAGGAAAGACCCTGTCATAATAAGATTTGCCCAGGAAAACGTTCCTCTGTGTCTAAAATTCACGAATTAATGAGCTGTGTGTGGCAGCAACAAGCAGTGTCCTCTCCTGTGTTCTGCCCAGAGGATGTGTAGAGCAGTGCTCTCCCCTCTCAACCTTCTGACAAGTGCACAGTTTTGCCTTTGGAGAGGTCACATTTAGAGGAAAAATTGTGGCAAGACTCAAGGAGTAACGTTTGCAGAGGGTAAAATTTTAATGATTCTTCACGTGGGAGAAAAAAACATAGGTGCCAGCTGAGCACCCTAAAGCCCACAGACCAGATCCACAACTTTAATAGTTTAAAGTCTATTGAGCTCTCTTTCAGGTAAACACGGGGCAATATTTTTTTTTACCATTTCCACTTATTGGAAACCAGTCATTGCCCAGTGCAGTGTGTGTACAACCAGTGCAGCATTTTCCTTTCCAAAGCAAGGTGTCACTCCACAGGGTTTAGGAGGAGAGTGGGAACATGCCATCTGGTGTGGAGAAGTTCTGTACAGACAATGAAATATTCCAGGACAGGAGTTTGCAGACATCCCAGCAATGCCAGGCCTTGCAGCAGGGTGCTCTAGGAGAGGAGAAGTGGGAGGCATCAACAGCTGAGGGAATATGCTGTTTGGTGGATCCTGTGCAGTTGCAGTTTGCTGTGTGGAGAAAAGGCCATGGACCCCAGAAAAAGGGGTGCCTGATGCTTCTGGGGGCAGAAAGGTGAGCACAGCCTGATCCCTTTACAGTGGAGAGGGAATTTCACTTTCCTGTTGTGGACTGATTGAATTCAGACAACATCTGTCCTGGGTGTTGAGTACAGAAGGTGATACAGGGAAGAGGACAGTCTGTCATGTTGAGTGCATTGTATTTTATATGTCACTGGTTCTAATGTGAATTCTTAATTCTTCCCTGCTGCCTGTTCTAAAATACATCTTTACCAAAGTACCATTTCTGCTCTTCAAAAATGAAAGTTCAGTCACTGTAATTTTCATATCACTATTTTAAATGGTACTTTGATGGATACAAATGGTGCAAAGGTCTTAAAAGATGCACACAGCCAAAACAAACACTACTGTGTTTCTCAGCCTACAATATTTTGGATGTAAACAAGTGCTACCAAGCCTCATGGCAAACTTGAGACATTGAAAGGCCAGCATCTTTTTCTACAAAATAAAAAATAGGATAGAATAAAGCAAGGTTAACCTGTTTCAGTTGCTAACTCTGTTCATAAAATTCAATCAGGCCTGAGATTGGATACATGATGGAGTGAAATCACTTTCCCATTTCCCACTTGACGAGAATATGTTCCCAGACAAATACTTTCTTAACTCTAGAAGAAATCAGTGTGCTGAAGCAACCTTTGAGCCCCAACTTCTTCTTCAAGGAATGCATTGTTTGTGTATGTTAGTGCATGTAAAGTCAGATTTTTCTAGTTGACCTGGTGTTCAGAAGTAAAATGTAATAGCTGATAGACATGCTTAGCCTTTCAGCAGCAGGATGAAGCCATCACTCTCTCGTGAGAGGGTGGTTTGGTATGCAGGCATATTCACATTTGACAAAATGAATTTTTTATCATTCTGAAACACTTTTGGCAGATGAATAAAAGTAATTCAGAATATGTTATGGCCTCTAGGATTAAATTATTACTATCTATGGTGTATTTTGCTGCATAGTTTATCATCTAAATGGAGCAATTATCTAGAAGTAAATTTCACCCTACTTTTCTATTAATCTCTAAATAGATAATGTTTCTCATGCTGTGCTCCAAAATCATCTGCAAAACATAATCTGTTGTCAAGATTCAAGTTGTTTGGCTGTAGCACACTCTTTATAGGTTCATAATGCAGGTCTCCTGACTCAAAAAAAAACCCCACAAAGCAGCAATCAAAACCCCAACCAAATCCTGGGATTATTTATTTTTAATTCTGTAAGCAAAACCAGATAGGCAAAAATTTGGTTATTTACAGAGTTTCAAACAAACTGTGCCCATATGGATAACCATGTACACCTGAGAGGAGACTCCAGTTTTATCCTCTGCAAAAAGAGGGAGTACTATATTGAGGCAATACGTGAACTTTTTTTATGATCAAGATATGTAGTGCAGCTATGTGAAAATCTTGAATAAAGCTTACTTAATCTATCACCAGGGGTATGAATATGAGTAGCATTGCAACCCAGACTTTCTCCTTGAGTCTCTTTGCCATCATCCTCTGCATTTTCACATTTCTTAGCAAGAACCCATCCACAAGCTTTGCTAGAAGCCAGGCTGGAACATCTTTTGTCATCTGCTCCGTTTTCATGGTGCCTTGTGGTTGAGAAGTTTCTGTGAAGCCTTATGGCAGTTATTGTTATCTTCCCAGATCTCTGCAGAATCACTTCCTTGCACCTTCTATGTGCAGAATGTCTTCTTTAAAGGGGCTGATTTGAGCTGCTGTGGCAGGTGAGTGACTGCCACACTAAAGATGTACATGCAGACTAACTTGATCACTTGAAAATGCATAAATAGAATTTATATTTAACATTAGGTCATCCTCACTCTCCCTGTTCTCTGCATTAAGCACACCAGACTAATACTGGCTTGATGCAAGCAGTAAGTAAATTGGGATAAATATATGGGATATAACAAGCCTGAGACGCCAAAAGGTGGAATTATACAGGTTAGGTCTCAGAGGCTTGTTTTAGGCAGGCAGGAGCTATTTGGAAAATACTTTTCAGATATTGAGGTGGTGCGTTTTTGGTTTGGATAGTTTGGTTTCGATGGCGATTTTTTTGGGTGGGGTTTTTTTTTGTTTGTTTATTTTGTTTTGTTTTGAGATTGAAGCTAATTCCATGCAAAAGAGAAAAAGGTCAAAAGGAGAAAAGCATGTCCTCAGCTAGTAAACCTCAGCAGAGACCTCCACACAAACCACAGATCCATCCCCTCTGCTCCCAGTTTGCCTTCAGAGCCCAGCAGTATGACAGCAGTGTAAACAGGACAGTGATGCAGTGCAGTGAGCTTCTGTGCGGCTCTTGCCCTCTGGCTGCTGCAAATATTTGCACCAACCTCTGGGAAAGTCCCTCTGGAAGCTTGTGAGCCTGCTGGAGGCAGCTGGCTGCAGCAATGGTCACACTCCTGCCTGCTCCTGCTCCTTCCCTCCGAGTCGTTTGAGCTGGGTGCCCACATCCACAGGACCCTGGCACCCACACTGACCCACCCCACAAGTCCTGTCCTCTGCACACTTTGCATTGTGAGCATTACAGGTACAAAAAGCAGAGGTACATACTCTCAATCATCAAAATGTCAAATAGCAGTTTTCATTTCAGGTGTGTTATTTAGCTCTGCTCTAAGACTCAGTTTCTTGCCAGAGAAGAATTTCCACCCTAAGAAATAAATGAAAGAAAATAGGAGGCAGTGACCCAAGACAAGGAGTGACTCATTTGCCAATTGAAGCTCAGCTCTAAATACTTCAGGCCAAGAAAAATATGAGCTGAGAGAAGTTCTATATTCTTTGGTTGTAGCACTAATGTGTTCAAATGGACTTTTGGGGTGGTTTTCTTTTTGAAATTCAAAACCAGTAGTAAAGTATGTAAGCAAAAATATTTCATGATAATTATGCCTGTACAAAAATAACATTCTGCAGGAGTTAAAAAATATTCTAAATATTTTACATCTCTGAGAATACCAATTAATTCTTTGTATGGTAGGAATATTGAATGAAGCACTGATAAATGTGTATTTATACAGAGGCTTTGTAGAGAGAACCATATATTCAGTTTGAGCATTTATGTGTGATCAGATACATTAATAATAGCATTGGGCTTTTTTAAACTAATCTGATAATTAGCCATTTCTGCCAGTAGGGTTACTAGTGTTAAATTCTCAAGAATGGAAGAAAGTGTGATTTTGTTAATGCACATTTCTCAGTTCCTGCAAAGCTGAAGGTGGATGTACAAGAAATACTTCCACATATTCCCTGCCAGCCTCATGGCCAAGGGAAGCATCTTGTAACAACTACACCGCCAGTAACAGGCGTTACCTCTTGATTACCCAGTGAAGATCCTGAAGTAACTTCATTTTAAATGGATGTTTCAGTGTTAACTAGTAATTAACTTGAAAATAATGTCCTTGTTAGGGATCTCCCTGCTGGGATGGACAAATTTTCAGGACAAAGAAGGAAAATTAATTGGCTGAGAATGTAGTTACTAATATGATCATGTTAAATATATGCAAAAACCACTCCCTTTAAGCAGAATCTAAGATGGTTTTGCATTCCTTTTTAATGTACTTGTTTGGAATGGGAGCTTGAAAATTGTGATGGTGGATGGGTGTCTGATCTAAACCAGTATTCAGCAATGAATGAAGCAGCTTTGAGACACACACAAAAAGGTTCTGATATGGGCAATCATAAATTAACCTTTCCAGAAAAGAAGGTTTTTTATAATCCCATTTGATGGGAAGCTGGTGTGTGTCCTGAATAATGAAAGCTTATAACATTGCCAAAACTCTTGGCTCTTTTAATTAAACGTTTTACCATAATGATAGTTTTTATCTTTCACAGTGTAGTTCAGTTATTGTTTTGGATCCTGCGAAGCTCTTTCCCTTTGGGGTGGAGGAACATGTAGCTCCTGGATAATGCCTTTTTCCAGTAACTTTCAAAGCAGTTCTAAAGAAGGTGACCATAATTAAAACACTCTCTTTTTTAAACTTAAGCTGCATAATGAGTTTTACGAGATAAACGGCTTAAGAAATGGTTTCACAATTTAAAATATGCCATATATGCATAGGAGGGAAGAAGCAGAAAATCTACCCTGCTTTCTCTTCAGTCTTCCTTTGATTCTTTCTTATCATCCACCTTGGTGTTTCCACCCAGTTCCCAGCTTAAAACCATCACACTTGTTTTCAGCTATTTTTCATAAGGTTTCCACCGGGAACTTGTATAAAACACAGAGAATGAAATTGCTGCCGGGACTATTGGAGCCCATGTATTATCAGGAGGTTTGGGTCTCTCTTGTGAATGATCCCACCCAATATTTGGCCCTCAGGTAACCTGAGCTCAGGTGAATATTAGCAGTGTTTCACTATTTCTCAGTCTGTGGGTCTGGCAAGTGTCCCCTGGGCTGAACATCTGTGCTTTGGGCTTTCCTGTTGTTTGGCAATGAGGAGCAGAGGTGTGTGTTATCTCTCTTTTCTGTGACTGCCTGGTAAGCTCTGTGGTGCCTGCACAGGAAATCAGCTGGACAACAAACAGCCTTACACTGGAAAAACCACATTTCTGGTGTCCAGCTCCAGCTGTGCCACTGGTTCATCCAGTGGAGGTCCCCAAGGCTGGGGGCAGTGATAGCCAGGCTGTGGGGTTTGAGATGAGCTGCCCTGGCTTACCTGACTGCTGGCTCTGAGCAGCACTGCTTGGCTCTGGAAATGGAGGTCATGCTCCACACTGCAGATGTGCAGGGATTGTGTCAGTAATTTGCAACAGTGTTGGGAAACTGTTTTTGAAATTATTGAGTGGGTGAATTTGCTACAGCAATCTGAGTCTAACCCTTGCCATGACCAAAGCAGTGATTTTGGCTCATTAGCTGGATGAAACAGAGCAAAACAATTTTGAACTGCAGTTGTTACAAACTGTTTGTGAGTTATTTCTGAATAACATGTATTTTAGGTGTGTCCTGGATTTCTTGTCAACAGCATTAAAGAAAGGTGGTATTTGTGAGCCACTTAACTGTAGGATTTATGTGTTTCCAGACTGAATGCGTTCCCTGCCATGTTCTTCTTCCTCCTGTTTCTCCTGGTATGATAAAACCTTAGTAGCAGGTTCCAAACAATTGTACATTCCCATCAAACATGGCTTTGTATTTTTCAATTCTTCTGTCTTCCATGTATTTAGGTTTTAGGTATCTTCCTCGCCCTAAGGCAACACAGAAGTACCAGAAAACATAAATTCTCATCTTACATTTTTGAATAAGTTTCTAATTTGCAGGTGCTGCTGTACTTGCACAGATCCATGGCAGGACTCCAGCAGTGAGCAGCAGGAGAGAGGTGTCTTGCAATGCTCCCCAGGCAGCAGCTCCTGTACCCTGGCACAGACTGGCCCATTGTTGGAACACTGGACAATGAGAATTTCAGACTTCCTGTGCTGACAGGACTGATCCTCAAGAAAGCACTACATTTGACCTGAGGCCTTGAAAAAGACTTCCAAAATTAAATTATAGCACTGGGATTGTGGCTGTATAGTTTGAGTAAAAGTGTGTGATATCACAGGGTGGAAACCTTAAGAGTTTAAGATTTTAGAATATAGTAATATACATAAAGCAAGATGGAGGATTTAGGGCATAGGTAAAGTCCTTCTTTTTCACCTTCTTCATGGGTCTGGGTGGTATTTTGTAATTGGGTAGAAAAATCCACATTGCGCACCACGGGTGTTTGGTTATTGGGATAAAAGTAAAAATAATTTAGGTGTCATTTCATAATTGGACAGTTTGTTCTTAAAAGGCCTTGTAGAGAGATAGAGATATAGACATAGCCATTTTCTACCTTGTTAGGTAGAACTCACACTTTGTGAGACTGTAATATAGATAAGAATTAATAAACATCTGAGTCCAAACACCAACAGTGCATCTCTCAAGCATTTAATCATGGCACTGACAGGAAAAGTAGATAAAAAAGCTATAGTCCATCCCTGAACATTTAGGGCAGGTGTGATTCCCTGGCCAGCACCTGCCCTTGGATGCTGCTGGAGACAGGAGCCATGAGCAGCAAGAGTTACTGGGTCACTCCTGTTGAAGTCACCATGCCTGATCATGCAGCCACAGGTGTGCCTTCTCTGCCCACCACCCTTTGCCAGAGGAGTGCAAGTCTGTGCATTAAAATAGCGACAATGACAGTGTGAGACTGTTCTCCCTCTAACAAAAGTGCTGAATTAGGCAAGCTGTGAACAAAAGGAGCAGTGCTGCAGAGAGAAATCTTCTGCTAAATCCATGCTCTACCCCAACAGTGATCAGATTTTAGCTTGTGTCATGTTTCACTCTCCAGGCAACCATAATTCTGATTCAATGTCTGGTATCTAATTCTTTATTAATTTTTACTTTTTCTTTATTTGCTTCAATGTAAATACCCAACTAGCACTGGAGACAAATAGAAAATTCTTTCTGTTGCCTCACACAATTCATTAACCTTCCCTCTGCCCCTTCCTCCTTCAAAGAATTTCCTTCTGAGGCTTCACTGTCATGTCAGGAAACTATTTTTTCCCTTTTATGGAGACAAGGGCATAATTAAAACACAATGCTCCCAGAGTGTGAGTGCTCAGGCATGTCCAGCCAAAAGATGCCAGGCACCAGGCCCCATGTTAGGACAGTTTGGGAGATTATTAAGATGTAGTAGCCAAGACAAGCAATTATGTGTGACTGTAGCCTTGTATGTGAGTAGCAGGAATTATTTTTATAGCTGAGCTGAAGCATAAAAACTCTCCAATGGGCCAGATTTCAGGATGCCAGCCTTTCCCCCTACTTCTCCTTTCCTTTTCCTTTATCCTTGACAAAGGAGATATCCTTGCTTAAGGACAGAGATAAAGGGAGGAAAATCAGGACAGATACTACAATGTCCTCTAATCATATGGTTTCTGTCTGTCTGTGTGTTCCCATTATCAACCTGTTGTTGAAGGCAGCACATGCAGAGGGAAATAAGTAGATGATTGATTTGCATGGAAAAGCTTAATACAGGTCATTGCACTTGACAGGAGAAAAATAACATTAACTTAGGATCTGTGAAAAGCACCAATGGAAACAAAAACAGAACACAACAAAATTGTCAGTGGAAACCCCTGTCCCCATCTGCAGGGGGAAGGTTCCCTGTGTCCCTGCTCTGGGAATCTCGTCCAAAATGCAGTAGAATGGATGAGGGGCTGGTAAGGCACCAGAGGAGGCCCAAGGAAAAGGGTGGGTGTCTGGCCCTCCAATTTGGCCCAATACCATGGTTTGGCCCCAGCCAGCAGCCAAGCCCCCACAGCTGCTCACTCCTCCACCTGCAGGACTGGGGAGAGGATCAGAAGGGCAAAATCTGGAAAACTCTTTTGTTGAGATAAAGACAATTTAATAGGGAAAACAAAAGCTGCACATGCAAGCACAAAACCCCTAGGATTTAATTCAGTGCTTCCCATGGGCAGGCAGGTGTTCAGCCATCTCCAGGAGAGCAGGGCCCCGTCACACATAATGGTTACTTGGGAAAACAAAACTCTGTCACTCCAAATGTCCCCTCCTTTCTTCTTCTCCTCCTCACTTTATACACTGAGCATGATGTCACATGGTCTGGATTATCCCTTTGGCCAGTTTGGGTCAGCTGTCCTGGTTCTGTCTCCTCCCATCCTCCCAAGTACCCCCAGATTCCTTGCCAGAGTGTCAGTGCAAAAAGCAGAAAAGCCTGCTGAGCAGGCTGGGCACTGCTCAGCAACAACAAAAGCATTTCTATATTGTCAACCTGTTTTCAATGCAAGACTAAAACACAGCCTCATAGCAGCCCCTGTGAAGAAAACTAACTCTGCCCCAGACAAAACCAGGACCAGTGGATTATTTGTGTGACATTAGGGAGCTGCAAAAGTCACAAAAACCAGCTCTTAGATTGGGAAAATGGCAATACAAGTTTCACACAAGACAGTGTGTGAAGTGCTTTCCGTGGTTCTGCAGCAATGAGACAGTTTTGTTGCCTAACTGCTGATTGAACATCGTTGTATGACACAGCAGAGTCCTTAAACTGCAGAGAAGTTTTGGGAATAGATCAGGAGGGCCAGCGATATGTAGTTGCATGAAGCCAGCTTGTTATTAGCCCCATGAAGGTGTGTCAGGCTCTGAGGGCTGCCAGCAGCCTCCCAGAAAATGGCTTAAGAATAATTAGCAAGACAGCATGATTGGAGGTGTTCTGAAAAAGAAAAAAAAAGGTTTAATTAAAGCAAAAATAACAAGCTATACAGAACAAAAAAGCCATGCACAGTGCAGGGAGGTCCCTTGCACCTGCTAAGACACCCCGAAAAGCCCCAAGAATCTCTGTGCTCTCTCTTAAGTATTCAATGGTCTAGGAGGGATTTTTGGCAAACTGCCCAATATAAAACAGCTACATTCCCTGAAGAACAGCCCAAGGACCCAAAGGGGGCCTTTGTCCTGGCACTGGGCCAATTTTGGTGAGAGAAGCATAAAAGTTTCTGGTTCCTCTTCCTTAAAAGTTCAGGGGTGAGGCTTAAACTCTTTTCTAATATGGGAACACCTGTTCAGGTGTGGGAGTGCACTGCAACAGGCCAGAGGGTGTCTTCACTTTTACAGGCAAATCAGTGCTGAAAGGTGTGGAGATTGGAGTGGAAACATTACCATTGCAGACAATAAAAAATAGCATTCCTCCACCCCAGGAGCATCCCCCCAGAGTACTGAGTAAATTAAAGCCTTGGCCTCTCAGGTGTGCATGGGTGAACAGCAGATCTCTTCTGGCTTTGCCCTCATCTCATTGTGAGTGCTGTGATCCTCCATTTCAGTGAGGACAGGCCAAAGATGGGATAGACCTGTGCTGGGGCACACCCTTGGCACCACCATGGTCCACCCAAAAAACAATACTCATTCCTGAGCAATGGAAATGTCAAAGTTTCATGAAGGATAGGGAGAGTGGCACTTGTTGAAATGCCCCTGAGGCAACAAGTAACCCCTCTTGCTCCCACTGGTAGGCTCCAGAACAGCAGATCTCATTGTCTTCTCCCTTCTCAGCAGCCTCCAACTTGTATTTCTGGCCTCTTTATTTGGTCCAGGTGTCAGTACTCCCTTATTTGACTTCCTATAACCACCTGTAGAGCAGCAATGCCCAGCACTACACATGTGCAGAAACTTTTGCTGTAGCTGGATATCAGGATGTGAGTGTGTGATGGTCTTTTATGAAGGTAGGAGCTTGGATAAGCAAACAGCAATGACATATTAGCTTCCAGTAAGAGGTTAAACATGTCTTTATCCATTTGTGCCTAATTCCTCTTGGATGCTGTGAGTGAAAGAGATGCAAATTTTACTTTCACAGCTGTCACTGAACATGAGACATCAGTGCTTCTGTGCCACAAGGTAAGGCACCAGCAGCCTGCTTCCTGGGAACATTGAATCCTAAAGCAGGGCTATGAAATCTGAATTTACAAGTACCAGGGTATCCTGGTACAGTATCTGGATGCTTCTGACTGTTTGTCCAGTGCTATTTCCTTTCTCAGAAAAGGCACCTGTGCAACACAACTTGAACCACTGCAAAATGTAGGTGTGGAGGAAGAGATGCTGGTGTGAAATATCTATAGAGAAAGGATTGTTTATTCCCTAGAGCTTTCTTCTTCCACCTAATGTGATCCAAATTCAAAATACCATCTTGATCAAGTGTTGTATCTGGAGCAGAGAAGATTTTTTTTTTTTGTTTAAACCAGTCTTGAAATAAATTGCTGCTTACTCTGCTTTCTTAAGAGTGATTGGATCACGTTCACTGTCCCTCTGTTCTGCTCTTGTCTGTCTGTGAACAATTTAGTGTCTCTAAAAGCTCCAGCACAAAGTGTAAAGACCACAGTGACTCTTGTGAGTTAACTTCTGAACATTTTGGAGCAGCTGGAATGTTTAATCTCTTTGAGGCTGCAAACATTACGTGATGCCTGGGGATAGGGTGAGGAAAGACAATATGGGAAGCTTGTAAGGGTAATTTTACATGGCAGGATTATTAACTTTGTGGGAAGTAAATTGTGTTACAGCTGAGGGATATGACTATTCGATTTCTTGACTGGGGCAAAGCTTTCTGTTCTCCCAGTAATCCACTGTGCTAAAACAGATCCTTCTTGCAAGTACTAAGCATGAAAATGAAGGTGAGAGGTGATGCAGGGAGCCCGTGGCAGGATTACAGGGTTCAAGAGAACAGAGACAACTACATCCACTCTAAGGTGTTTTAGATGGTTTGAGCTGCTTGATTTTGTTTTTTCTCAGTACAAGCTGGATTTTTTTCATGATTTTTCTCCCAGAGCTATATATTCAAGCAAGTGGAGAGCACTCATTGCGTGAGACCAAAATGATCTCACACTTTGGCCGTGCTGGGGTCCGCACTCCCTCCAAGTGCAAAAACCAGGTCCCAGGTGAAGCCTGGCAAGGCAAACTCCCAGTGCCATGGTGTGTTTGCTTTGGGACCTGTTTGGGGTGGTGGGGGATGTGTGTGAATCTGCAGCTGAAAGCACAGACCACGGGCTGGCCAGGAGCTGGCAGGGAGCTGCGGCTGCTCCACAGTCCCCTGGCACGTTTTCCAGT
>VXBN01014819.1:0-46877 GCA_013397395.1 Sinosuthora webbiana | reverse complement strand
TTGTTGATATATTTTCCGCACAGCACAATATATTTGGTTCTTTTTTTCCTCTCAGCTTCTGGGTTATTTGTGCTTCTGTTTTTATCTGCAAAAGTCAATACAGTGGGCCAAACTCAGCTTTGGTGCGACTATATTGGATTAAATGTGCAGCATTGTCACACTTTTATATTGCATTTCAGTGTTAATTATTAATGTGTGTACCTAGTACATTGATTTAAGGAGCACTGCTAAGTTAAATGCTCATCCATAAAATTAAAATTATTCCTGGCCACACTGAGTGACACTGCAGAAGTATTCTGCTGCTCTCACCAGAATCTTTGGCAGTTGCAACACTTTTGTCAGCCACTGACACAAAAAACCTGCAAAATCATAGTCAACAGACAGTAGTGTGAAGAAATGCAGCTTTCCTTGAGCTCTACAACTTCCTATGTGTGTGTAATTGGCACGAGCAGTGAGGAGGAAATCATAACTATGAGACACATGCAGACAGAAATATGTATTTTCATCCATAAAATTACATTCTTCAATGTACATTTTACTCTGGTTGCACTTCTCGCTGACCCCATCTGATTTTATAATCTTCAGAAAAGCAATTGCATAGAATCATAGAAGGACTTGGGTTGGCAGGGACCTTAAAGTCACCTTATTCCAATCCCTCACTGCCATGGACAGGGACATCTTCCACTAGACCAGGTTGCTCAGAGCTCCATCCAACCTGGCCTTGAACACTCCAAGGGATGGAACATCCACAGCTTCTCTGGACAACCTGTTCCCGTGTCTCACCACCCTCAAAAGAAAGACTTTTTTTCTGTGATATCCAATCTAAACCTCCTCTTCCTTCAGTTTGAAACCATTCCACCTTGTTCTGTCACTACCTGCCCATGTAAAAAGTCCCTCTCCAGCTCTCCTGTAGCCCTCTTTAAGTGCTGGAAGGCTGTTAGAAGGTCTCCTCAGAACCTGTTCTCCTCAAGGCTGAGCAAGCCCAAGTGTCTCAATCTGTCCTCCTAGGAGAGGTGCTCCATCCCTCTGATCATCTTCATGGCTATTCCCTGGACAGCTCCAGCAGTTCCATGTCCTTCCCATGCTGGGACCCCAGGGCTGATGCAGCCCTGCAGGTGAGGTCTCAGCAGAGCAGAGCAGAGCAGAGCAGAGGGGCAGAATCCCCTCCCTGGCCCTGCTGCCCACACTGCTCTGGATGCAGCTGAGGGTAAATTTTGCTTTCTAGCACACACAATCTTTTACAATTTTGAGAAACCTGCATGTTTAGGAGGAGGGGGTTTCCCCATGTGTGTTTCATGAAGGGATGCATGGTAAATGCTCCACCCTCACTGTGTTCTCAGCCAGCCTTGCTCCCCAGGGATCACAGGGCTCCCATGCCAGCCTTTCTGAGGGCAGTCCTGCAAGGTGTGGTATTCACTCTCTGTGCTTGGGTGACTGACTCTGGGAGCAGACAATTACATTTTTTGAAAGGGAAAAAGGCATTAATCCCTCAGTGAAATGTTGTGTCAGCGTTGGCAGGTCTTGGTGCAGCCGCTCTGGGGGAGCAATGCCTCCTTGTGTTAGTTCCAGAATCCTGAGTTGTATCTTTTAGCAATCTTTGGCAATCCTACCAATGTCTTGTTAGCATTAATTATGTCTGAGATGATCATCATCATCTTTTTGATGCTGGCACATTTAATAGTAATAGGGATGTTGTCACTGGCATTAAAAATCAATACTATTGGGGGATCCTTGTTTGTGTGTATCAGTGAAGTGTCTGGGAATGTCTCAAGTGCTACAGCTGAGCCCAGCAGCATCAACATTGTGCTTCTCAGGAACTGTGGGACTGACAAAATAAGCTATGAGTAAAATAAAACTGCAGGTAATTTTTTTCTAGGCCTAGAAAACCTGTAGGATAAAGAGTTGGTTTGAAACTGTCCTTTAACATTGTTTTTAAAACATTGTTTAGCAATTCACTGATATAGATTACAGATCACACAATATTCTGATTTGGAAGGAACCCACAACTCTTAAGGGAATGGCCCACATTGAACCTGTAATCTTGGTGCTATTAGCACCATGCTTTAAACAACTGAGCTAAACTTTATTCTGCAACAACAACAACAACAACAAATCATCGTTGTATTTGTCACCAAAAGCTTAGTTTTCTTCTAAGTGGCACAAGATATGAGTCTCCTTTATTTGGCTCAGCAGTAGGGGAGTGATGTTTTGCTTGGGTGCTTCAACCTGTACAGTAACATGTGCAGAGCCCAAACCCTGTTCTCATGAGTAGCAGCAGCTGGGGCTTGGGCCTTTAAATCTGCATCTGATGGCTTGTGCTGTGTGATGTTGGGAAAAGCCCCTTTTGAGGATCAAAAAGCCATGTGGTAGGCTGGTGTAGGACTCTGTGGAGTTTCTCTGTTGTAATTTCTCCCCAGGGTTTTATATGCAGGATATAGTTGTGCTGTTGAGAGAAAATAGAGATATTAAATGTCCTCTGGTTGTATGTTGTGTTAGACAGTAGGAGAAAAAATATGTTCATGCTTTGCTTTTTATGCTGTGCTTTCCCTTTTCCTTTGCTGCATTGCCATATTTTTTTTTCTATCTTTGGTTTTCAAAGAGAAAGAGTATATTTACACTTTCTTCTGTGATGAATAAAAAATACAGAGAGGAAGAGTATATTTACATTTTCCTTTGTGATGAATAAAAAAAACCCAAGAGCCAATACTTCCCTTCACAGAGACTCTAATTTATACCAGATGGATTGATCTGCAGGAACACAAGAGATTTGTTATGCATAAAATATGGGACTGTCACAGCTTCTGCTCTATCAGAAAGGAACTGGTCTATGGATTACATGTTTCACAGCAGAAAATGTTTTTAAAGTTTTGTCCAGATGGCTGACCAGTTAAACCAGCTCTGTAGCTCTCTGAAAGACTGCCAGAGATACCACAGCATGCTTTACTGACCAAATTGCTTGGGGTTCTTTAATGCCATTTCCCTCTTTCTTCTATGTCTGTGTTTTGTAGCACAGTTATACATAAGATATTTTTCAGCTGTTGCTGCAGAGGAATTTATGGAGCAAAGCTTCTGAAACTGATGGAGACAAATAAGATTTCATACATGCACATGGGAAGTTTGGTCTCCAACCTGTGCTGAACCTATACATGCATTTAGCTTGCTGCACCCATGTGCTTTTTAATGCATTTTTAGGTAAAAGGGAACAACCACGCAGACCCACACACAATTTTCTGTGTGGATGTGAATATAGGGCAACGTACCCTTTAGCTGCCAGAATATCCTCAACACATTGCCTGATTCATCAGAGCAGGGTACAAATTTCCTACTTTTTCATGTAGGTTTTCTGAACAGGATGTACAGAAAAGAAACCCTAGTTAGGCTGCTGGGTAGGGTTTTGGCCTTTATAGCATTAATTTTATTTCAGCAAATTTTAGAATGGCAAAAACAGCTTTGCCTGCCATTAGTGGCTTCATCCAAGGGACTCTGAGTTCTTTAAAATCAATTACATTTCTAAACAATGCATCAAGTACAATACTTACATTTCACTATAAGGCATAAAATACAGCATAAGGCAAAAAAATAAGGCAAAGAATAGAGGTCAGGCTCCTGTCCACAGTCCTGGTTCAATGCAGTGACCCAAGGATGAACTCAGCTGGAGTATTCTGACCCTTAGGCAAATTTTCAGCCATTAAATCCCTTAGTCAGAAGCTGAGACTTAAACAAATGCTATCAGCTGGAAAAATGAGGCATTTTGAAAAGAAAGGAAGGGGCCATCTGCAGTAAAGGGATGTCCTGCATCTTTAGACACCTACAGATTCAAACAGCTGCTTCATGGCCAGTTTCCTGCATCACTCCAAACAAGGCACTAATGACAACATTTTAAGAGAGTTCTTGCATTTTCCATTTCCCAAAGAGCTGGCTTCCAATGAGACAGAGACCTAAGGATGTGACTCTGGATTCAAATCTGCTGTCAGAAGTTGAAGCTTGGCACGAGATATTCCCTTGTAAGTGAGGGTCTTCTGTGTCTCAGTTTCTGTGGTTGTAGAAGAGGAATAAGTGATGACACAGCATTGCAAGTGTCACCAGATGCCATGGTGACAGTGCAGGCATCTTGGGCAGGGAAAAGAGCATGAGCATGGTTTTCCCCTACACAGGGAAATGGACATGGACCTGCTGGAGCAAGTCCAGAGGAGGGACATCAAGTTGAATAAGGGGGTGGAACATCTGTCCTGTTAGAAAAGGCTGAGAGAATTGGATATGTCCAGCCTGGAAAAGAGAAGGCTTCAGGATGACCTAACTTCAGCCCTTCCAGTGACTGAAGACAGAGCCTGTAAGGAAGCTGGGGAGAGATTATTTACAAGGGCAGGGAGTGGCAGAACAAGGTGGAATGGTTTCAAACTGAAGGAAGAGGAGGTTTAGATTGGATATCACAGAAAAATTCTTTATTGTGAGGGTGTTGAGACACTGGAACAGGTTGTCCAGAGAAGCTGTGGATGCTCCATCCCTTGAAGTGTTCAAGGCCAGGTTGGATGGAGCTCTGAGCAACCTGGTCTAGTGGAAGATGTCCTTGTCCATGGCAGTGGGGTTGAAACTAAATAAACTTTAAGATCTCTTTCATTCTATCATCCTCTGATTCTATGATTCTCTGACTCAGAAGACAGGGAACTGACACTGTTCCTCACATTATATTGGCTGTGATGAACGTTCTTGAATGGGAATTTCTATTCTGTTGACTTAACAGATAGAAGATCATAAAGTACTTTAATATGTACTAACCCAACAGGCTGAGAATCCATCAAAGCCCTGGTCTTATCCAAATAAATAATACTCTAAAATGACCCTCACTTTCACCTCAATGGGATAAGGCTTGCAATCTGCCTACCTTCTGTTCTGCTGGTATACTAGACATCAATACAAGGGAAAGCAACTGTTTCCTATACTGAACCCTTCAGCCCTTCCTGAATCACCAAAAAAAAATCAATGTAACTATTGTCCTTCACTGCTGCTGCACTACACAGCATGTCTTCTGAAGGGCATAGAAAATTTTCAATTATCCACATTTAATGCAGAATGATTCCCATCATATTGTTTTTCTAAAGCATGTGCTTGCACAAGGGCATCCAGTCTAGGATTTCACGTGTATTGAGAGTGGGAGAGCTGTGTACATCCACTGAGATCTAAAAGGTCACTGCCTAGTCCCCAGGTGGCACATGGATTTTCTGGATGACATAAAGAAGTTAAATGTGCTCAGTAATCTGTGTGCTTGAGTCTTGCATTGAATAGGGAAATCTGTGCTTAAATATGCTTGGGCATTAGCCTCATCCATTTTCTCTTTTCCAAGCACAAATATTAGCAGCAGATCCCCTCCTATGAAAATACTCACTTATTCTTACACAAAGCATCACAAGGCCAGTTGGGTCTGTGTGATCTCTCCATTCTGGTGGGACACACGAGGAGCTGTGCAGACACCTTTACCAAGGTGATGTTCACACTGAATGCTGCAGTGGAGTTACTGTGAATAGGGGTGGGGAGGGACCTCAGCTCCCCACAGGCTCAGCCTGGAGCTGATGAACTGCAGGGAAGCAGCTGGAGCTCTGCCTTGGGGGAGATGATGAGCAAGGTGACATTTTATGTGTTAGGATTAAAGGGCAGTCTAACAAAGGTGACACTGCAGTGGGTGTTTGCTGCAGGCCCTCTGATGAGGAGGAGGAGGAGGAGGAAGGGGATGAGTTCTCTTGCAGACATCTGGAAGAAGCCCCACAGTCATGAGTGCTGGTTTTGGTGGGGAACTTCAACCACCCTGATGTCAGTGGAAGGAACAACACAGTAGGGCTGTGGTAACAATCCCTGAGGTTCCTTTCAGGTCACCCCTGATGTTACCTTTCTTGTAGAGGCTGTGAAGGATCCAGCAGGGAAGGGTGTGATGTTGGACCTTATACTAATTAACTGGAAAGGCAGGAGGCAGCCTTGGCTGCAGGGACCATGGATTGAGGAGTTCAGCATCCTGCAAGGATGAAGAACATCAGATTGCAACCCTAGACTTCCTGAGGACTAATTTTGGCCTCTTCAGGGAATTTCATGGAAGAATGCCATGGAATGGCCCTGCAGGAAACTGAGCTCAGCAAGCTGGTCAGTATTTGAAGATTCCTTCCTCCAGGTTCAAGGAAGGAGTATCCATCCCTGTGGGCTAGAAAGTGAGAAAAAGGGACAGGAGACCTGCATGGATGAATAAGGAACAGGGAAAACCCAGACGTGGGATGGAAGCAGGGACAGAACCCCTAGGATGCACACATGGATATAGTCAGCACTATATATATGCAGAATTGCAGTGAGGAGGGCCAAGGTGTAGCTGGGATTAAATCTGACTAAGGACAGGAAGAAGAGAATCTTCAAATATATCAGAAAGAAATGCTGGGGAAACTGTGAGTCTGGTACTGAATGGAACAGGGACACACAATCAAGGCTGTAGAGAAGGCTGAGATACCAAATGCTTCTTTGCTTCATTCTTTACTGCCACGCCCATCCCTTAGGGAAACCCTGTCCCAGGAGACCAGGGAGAAGACCTGGAGAAAGAAAAACTCTCTTTTGGCTGAGAAGCATTAAGTCAAATCTGACATCCACAAGTTTGGACTTGTGGCTCTGATGGGATGCATCCACAAGTGCTGAGGGAACTGAGGCTTCATTGCTATTTCACTCACTATTATCTTTGAAAGGTCATAAAGATCAGAACTGATCTTTAGGACTTGAGGACTCAGAAAAACAAATGGCACCCCAGTCTTCAAAAATGGGAAGAAGAAGGAGGATCCAGGGAACTACTGGCCAAGCAGCCTCACCTTAATCTCTAGGAAGGTGAAGGAATGGTTCATCCTGGAGACCACCTCTGAACATGAAGACAAGAAGGTAGTGAGGACCAGTCAGCATGGATTCATCAAAAGGAAATCATGCTTAACCAACTTCAGTGCCTTCTATGATGAAACAACTACATTAATGGATGAGGGGAGAGCAGTGGATGGATGTCCTGGACTTTGGAAAGTCTTTTCATGGTGTTTCCCATAACATCCTCATGCACAAACTCAGGGATGTGGGCTGAATAGAGGACAGAGAGGTGGATCAAGAACTGGCTGAACAACAGATCCCAGAGGGTCAAAATCAGTGGCACAGCTGGAGGCCTGTCACTGGCAGTGTCCCCCAAGGCTCAGTACAGGGGCAAGAACTGTTCAGCTTGTTCATCCTTGACTTGTAAAAGGTGGAATGTGCCTGCTCAGCAAATTCACTGGGAACACAGAGCTGGGAGGAATGGCAAACACCTCAGAGTGCTGTGCAGCTCTTCAGAAGGATCTTGGCAGGTTGGAGAGATGGGCAGAGAAGAACCATCTGAAATTCAGCAAAGGCAAATTCAGGGTCCTGCTCCTGGGGAGGAACAATCTCAGGCACCAGCACAGCCTTGGGCTGCCCTGCTGGGGAGCAGCTCTGAGGAGAAGGACCTGGGGGTCCTGGTGGACAACAAGCTGTCCCTGAGCCAGCAGCGTGTCCTGGTGGCCAAGAAATCCAGTGGTATCCTGGGGGACATTAGGAAGAGCATTGCCAGCAGGTCACAGAAGGTGAAGCTGTCCCTGCACTCAGCCCTGGTGAGGCCACATCTGGAGTGCTGTGTGCACTTGACTCCTCAGTATAGATAGACTGGAACATCTCTCTTACAAAGAAAGTCCTGGGGAGCTGGGCCTGATCAGCCTGGAAAAGGCTGTGAGGGTTTGTTATCAATGTAAGTAAGTGCCTGAAGGGAGGGTGTGAGGATGGAGCCAGTCCCCCTTTGGTATTGCTGAGCAATAGGACAAGAGGCAAAGGGCAGAAACTGATGAACAGAAAGTTCCACCTCAGCATGAGGAGGAACCTCTTCACTATGCAGGTGTCTGGGCCCTGGAACAGATTGCCCAGAGAGGCTGCAGATTCTATTTCCCTGGAGATGCTCCAAAGCCACCTCCAGAGTCCTGAGGACCCTCCTTGAGTAGGAAGGTTGGACTAGATGACCTCCAGTGGTCCTTTCCAACCTTAACCATTCCGTGTTTCTGTAATTCTGTGAATGGCAGTCCTGGCCCCTAACCCCTGCCTACCCCATTTGATGGATATTCTCACTCTGTGCTCTGTCTCATGCAGCCTTTGGGTTTCTGTTGTGATTTGACACGTGCTCTGGTGCCTCACAGGGCAGTGCTGCCCACACCTCCCAGAGCAGCTCAACATCATTTCCTGGAAATCAATTAGCAGCATGACTGTGGGGATCTGCTGAGCTGCACTGTCTTCCTTGGTACAGCAGTTTTGAGGATTTGCATCTGGTGAGGAAGATGTTCACAGCAGAGCCTGTGTCTGTCTGTCACAGGTTCCCACTGTGAGCCTGGCAGTTTCCTGCCTGAGAAAAAAAAATGTAGTCTTTGGATTTTACTAATTTTCAAAGGCTCTGTGTGCTTTATTACATTGTCTGAATCTGCAGAGTGAGAAAATGGCAGGTTTGAGGGTGAGTTTGGCTCCTGCACACTGTCTCTGGACGAGATGTTCCAGTGACAGGAGGCCTAGACACTTGCCTTGAAGAGTTAAGCTTTTAGGAGAGATGTAATGTATGCTTTAGTGTCCCACTGTAAATAATTCACAAAATGTCAGCTGATGTCAAGAAATGGAAACTTTTGAATGCAACTGAGATGATCAGTCATGTCTTTGCTTCTAAAGCAAGGCTGGAATTATGCAGGAGCAATGCAAAGTACTTTAAATATGCAGACCTTATAAACTGCTCATCCTGGACATTAAACTGAAGAACACTCTCTTCTTTCCTCCCCTACCTTCAAGCAAATCCTTTGGCAGAACTTCCTGTTTTGGTATCACGTAGAGTTGGCAAAATCCTGGTGCTGTAAAAATTTATTAATGCAGGAAAAAAAAAAAAAATCAAAGGCCATAAAACATGTAGAAGTGACTCTTTAAGCCTTCTGCTTGTTTTTAGAACAACAGGCATTGATTCACACATCTGCCTTTCACCCAAGTGAAGAAATATTTCTTCTTTTTTTTTTTTAATCTGGGAGAAGTAATCAGTTCCCAGCTTTCAGGCGTCTGCTTTCTCTCTTGGGTACCATATAGCTGGGTGTTCTAGAAGACTTGGGCCTGCAGCAGCAGGAGCCAAGGCTCAGTGGTCAAAAGCCATGGGGAATGATTCTGCAGTCAGCACAAATGCAGAATTGATCTGTTTTGTAATATGGCCACTTAGACTTTTGGCATATTTTACCAATCATATCCACACCAATTATTAACTCTTGAGCTTTGTCCTCTCTGCATTTCTCTGCCCCTGAAAACTGCCAGCCCTCCAAATGGCTGGTACTGTAGGGGCTGAGCAGCAGAATTCGTTCTGTCTCTTGGTATCTCTTAGATAACAAAGTAAAAATAGATGTTATTTTCTTTATTTGATAATGTTTCAAAAATAGATGTTATTTTCTCCCTTTCAGTATCAGAAGACAGGGGCAATTTTGTGGAGCAAGGATCATAAAGTAAGGCAATTTTAAAATACTGTAGCAAGAGTCAATACTCTCAGTCAAATACCAATGTAGAAGTGGGTTTGTCAAATCTCTGTTATGTCTCCCACCTGCTTTGACATCCCACTGCTGTACCTATGCATTTAATTTCTGTAAAAGTTAAAATTCCGTGAGTAAATTCTGCAGGAGGCTTTCATATAACTGGAGCTGGGCGCTCACTGACCAAAAAGGGGCAAAATTGAACCCATTCCTGGGCTCAGCTCTGTCACAGCCTCTGCAGCATGGTCCATGCCAGCTGCTGTGAGACCAGCCCAGGGCTGTGCCAGTGTGTGCCCCCAGCCCTCCAGTGCCTGCCCTCACCCAGGAAGGATGATGGCACTGTCTTTGTCCTCCTGCCCTCCAAGGACAGGCAGGCATGGACCTCCCAACCAGCAGAGAAGCTGAGAGAGCCTTCACCCCATCTTGACCCTTGCAGCTGTAAATGGCTAATTGCAAATGGGCTGCTTGGGAGGGAAAAAGGGCAGCTGACTTACTGACCCACTCACTCAGTCAGTGTTAGCCAACTCTTGCCTCGTGGGTGATGCATGGAGTCACGACTGCCCTGAGAAAATGGGCCAACTCTGCTTGTCTAAAGACATGTCTGAGGTGAGGACCCTTTCAGCACTCAGGAAACAGCCACAGACTGGGCAGTCTGTGCTCCCCTCATCCTGACAGGCTGGAGGTGGTGCAGGCTCACAGTGTGGAGGACTGGCTCTCCAGGAGCCCCGGGGCAGAAAGGGAGCAATGGGGGCAGAAACAAAACTCTTCTGGTGGCTGCTAATGTGACTTGAAAGGTGCTATTCCTCAGAAGGAGGTGTTTCATAAAACCCCCTGTAGCATCCTAGTGCTGAGAGAGGATGAGGATGGTGGCATTGAGAGAGCCTTGTGAGAAGTCAAGGGGCCAAGGAGGCTATCTAGATCTCACTGCCTGCCCCAGGAGCAGGAATCTTGCCTTCACCACACACCCACCCTCACAGCTTTTTAAGAAAGGCTTGTTTGCTGTGAGAGTGCATACACTGCATCTGCTGCAGCAGCTGCAGGGCTAATGGAGTTACTGTACCAGAAGATGTTGCTCAATGATACACAGGATTTTTTTTACCACTCTGGTCAATGGGCATCAAGAGAAACTGCAGAAGCTCTTTGAATAGGAGGAAGGAAAAAAAAAAAAAGGGTTCTGCATAGAAACATATAAATGAGAAGGGCTGGCCTGACAGTAAATTCAGTAGAGTTTCTGAGAAACTCAGTGCTGCTGGATTACATTCTTATTATAGCCTTGCAGGAATTGCTGGAGTCAAGCCTGATTTCGGAAAATATTTAAAATGTTGAAGTTGTCTATGGATTTAATAGTAATGAAGGAATGGGGAAACAGGTTTTCACTGTGCCCTTTGTTTCTACTTATCAGAAAGCCACCAAATCCCTAAGAGCTACAGCCTGTGTAAGATCAGTCCCATTTCTGTATCTGTGTGATACATAATTGCCATCTGGAAGACAAATTACCTGCTATGTAGGCGCTGTCAAGATAACTGAACAAAAAATCAGCCTCGTAATTGTTCTGTATTTTTTTGAAAATGACCTTTTGATACCACTTGAAAATTTGGCTCATTATGTTTAAAATGGAAAATATGAAATGGTATTATTTTTGGATGTTTAGATGTAATAGAAGAAAGAATACAATGCATTTCATGGACTTGCATTAACAGCATAATAATCTTCCATTTGCCAAGATACATTAGAGCAAAGCAACACTTAGATCACATTTCAGTTCTTTGTGGTTTTGGAGGTCGAATACCTTTTGTGATTCAACATTTGCTTCCAAAACTCTTTGCACTGATTTGCTCTTACTTCGTGCTCTGCCTGTGTCTCTCCATAAACCAAGTGAGTGGTCTGCCACCTCAAGGTGTGGTGGGACCAATATCAAATCCATTACAGAGCACATACCCTTTCCCAGTTTTTGCAGGAGTAACTGCTAATAAATACTGGTTGTGGAGCAGAGGAAAGGTGCAGCACAGTGGCTGCAGTAATGAACAAGCTGGCTCTGAAGAGCACTGGGATATTTTCAGTGCCATATACTGTCTCACCCTTGCGAAGGTACAGAAAAGGCCTTGGAGACCATTCCAGTAGGCTTAGTGCTGTGCATTTACTGACTTAACATTTAATCTTTACAAAAGCTCAAGCTTTTAAGATTCCTACTTGTCTCGAAGGCTAAAAACAGAAAAACAAGGACAGTTTTTGCATAGCAAACAGTGACAATACACTATGGTGCCACAAAATCCCTCTCCAGCATTGGTCTCTCCCTAACTGTGCATTCCTGATTCTTCTCCCTCCCACCTGACCAAACTGGTTTCTTCCTCTCAGCCCTTTGGCAGCACCGTTTTATTTTCACTTTGACTTAGGTCCATAATCACTTTTTCTCTTTGCTATTCTGGTGCAGCTTGGCACACTGGCCTCCTCTGGTGTCTCTCTTGCTTTTTTCTTGCTGTGGTCCTGCTGGGGACTGGGCTGTCTTGTTCTATCACCTTGCTACACCATGGGCAGCCTTCATTGTGTGTTACAGCTGGAGCATGCTGTGGGATGCTTAGCTCTTCCTTAAAAGCACTGCAAGCTTATCTGAAGGAGCAGAGTCTTGGGATACATTAACTGATGGCAGCAAGCTGTGAATAGGTGTGTGCCTTCTGGAGGACAAATATTTTAATGAATAAATGAGATGAATCAGTGCTCATGAAGCATGTGCTCCTTTCTGTGGCTTTCTCTGATTGTTTTAGTTTTTTGATTTGTGTTCTGTTCATTTATTCTAGCCTTAATCTGTGCATTAGGTTCGCTGACAAGAATAGCTATGATAATAAACATTGGCCTTCCATCTAAGTTTTTCTCCCAGATTTTTACAGGCTTTTGCCTGATTTCCCATTCAATTACTCTCTCCTTCTCACTAGCTGTTGCCTGTTGGAACCCTGGAACCTGAGAATTTTAGGCTTTCTGTGCTAACAGGCACTGACCCTCAAGAGAACACTACATTTGACCTGAGGCCGTGGAACAGGCTTCCAAAATTGACTGACAGCACTGGGATTGTGGGTGTGTAGTTTGAACAGAAGTGTGTGATATCACATGGTGGAAAACTTAGAGTTTAAGGTTTTAGAATACAGTAATATATATAAAGCAAGATGGAGGATTTAGGGTGTAGGTTAAGTCCTTCTTTTTTACCTTCTTCTTCATAGTTTGGGTGGTATCTTGTAACTGAGTAGAAATNCACCTGAGTCTGAACACAAAACTGTGTCTCCTGAGCATTTAATCCTGGCTCTGACAGAAAAGAAGATAACAAACCCACAGTTGCCTATCTGCCCTGCAACCCTCCAAAAAGCAAGTTAGAGAAAGAAAGTTAGGGGTTGTGGAATGGAACAGGGTATGTTCACTGCCAGCACTGACCACCAGCAATATGGGCAAGGGGCGGTGTCTCTGTCCCTTTGCTGAGTCGTAGGATCATGCTCTGGGAATCAGCCTGTAAGAGGGCTGGCCTGCAAAGACTGGTGGTGGCAAGAAACAGCATTATGGGCTCATTAAATCAGTTTAGAAGCCAGTTTTTTTAGCTTACAATCAGCTAAAAAAGAAAAAGAAAAAGAAAAAGAAAAAGAAAAAGAAAAAGAAAAAGAAAAAGAAAAAGAAAAAGAAAAAGAAAAAGAAAAAGAAAAAGAANAAAAAAAAAAAAAAAAAAAAAGAAGAAAAAAACAGCAGACCTGTGATGATGAAGATAATCATAAACGTAAATCAGAAATGGATCTTAGCTCTCCCCCACCATTTTATAGTGAGGCATAAGACTGGCAATCCACAAGCCTATGCATGGAGATCACAGGTGGTTTCTACAGGAGGCACCCTTAAAATAGCCTTAGGACTGAAAATGCTCTGTCTGCTCTCAGTGTGTTGATGTTTTGCCTCTGGTCCTGGGGCTTGGTCCAAAAACTAATGTTTTATCAGCACCAAGCAGCAACAGAAGAGATCTAGAAGGAGGGCTCTGCATTTGCTTGCTGTGCTCTTCCAAGGACAGAAGATGATAATTTATCACTTTCTCTACCTTCTTGATACACTAATAGAAGGGACATCAATATTCTATTACTTTTTCCAACACTGTCATGGTTTGGAATCCATTTCAGTATATATTGCAGCTGGCTGACCTTTGAATCCTTTTTCTGTCAGTTAAATGCAGAATTTTGGAGTTGCAGTCAGTTTTTACATATGGCTGTGTTTTTTGTGCAGAGGACAAAATATGGAACAAATAGGAGAAAAATTACAATTCTCTGCCTGAGTTCTTTTTTAAATATGTAGAATGAAAGACCTGTAATGCAAGATTTCTAATGCAGATCCTTGTAAAACTAATTGCCTTTCAGAAACAAAGAAATTTGAAATGATTGTGATACCTTGATTAATGAAAACCTAACAGGAAGCTCAAGTTCATGAGGGACATGCTCCATATAGCACATATCACCTGCCATGGCAAAGCATGACCAGGGATAGTTGGAAATTTCCACCCTTGGATTCTTATTTCTGCTTAGTACGGCTGTAGTTAAATGTTATTCTTTTGAATGGGTTTAAAAAAAAAAAATTAAGGAAGATACCATTTTTAGGACAATAAAGGAAAATGGAAATAGCACTTGATAATTTGTCATCCTTCACCATTTTTGCATCTGTTTAATGTATTCCTGTTAGAATTTATTCATAAATGAAAAATAACTTTTAGAATTGCAACGAAAGTGGAAAAAAGGTGCAGACTCTGCATGTAGCTTGTATGGGGACTGGATTGATTGTCAGTGATTGTGTTAATTTCTTTGGTTCTCATAATGTAGACTCATTATTTATGTGCATATCTAATTTAGAAAAACGAATAATTTAATTTAGAGGACTACTCACACATTTAATGTTAGTCTTGTGACAGGGTATCATTTAGAACCAAAGAAGTAAATCTAAATGCGTGATCTAGTATTTTTTCTCATTAATAAAATATTTTCAGTGGGGGATAAAAAGTGCTTCTTTACTTCTATCATTTGAATGACACACAAAAGTTTGAAACAGAATTGCTGTTTTTATTGATAAAAACTGTCTCAAATAATTTTTTCTTATCTCATCTTAATACAATATAGGGAGGCTAGAATATACCAGGAAAATAAAGTTCCAGTATTCCTGTATTTTCAGAAATAAAGAAAATTAGATATTTAATTAAAAGAACAAGTCAGTTTTTTGATCAGTGGTAGACAGAAGGTTTACATAAGTATCCGAACTGACCATCCAAAGTTCCTGCGACAAGAACTTAATGGAACATCTCAAAGCTCCATTTTATTAAGGAAATTAATTATTTTCCTTTGCCTGGTTTCTAAGGGTGTTGAAAGGACAGGACCTAGACCTGGATCCATGGCATGCTGTTCTATTCTATTCATTCCCTGGATTACATCCATAATAAATCAAATAACAATTTTCTTAGTTATGGGGTTTTTTAAAATCACAAAAATTAACACTTTAGTAATCTATTTCAGTAGTCCCATACTGCAAGTTAATACCTATATATGCAGCCACAAGACTTAGAAAAGGTCATTTTTCTGCTACCTGCTCAGTTTGCACAGAAACACTGGCTGCACATGTCATGCATAGGCACAAGGTAAATAATATTTTGAATATTCACTACTTTGGTGGCACTGTATTGATGAACTACTCCAAACTAAGTGACTATGACTATGACTATGACCTTGCATAGTATTTTCCTTATTAAAATAACTGGTGTTTCTCACAAAACTATATTTTGAAATATTTCTTCATTATTTGCAGATGCTGACAGATGTCTTCAGGTTGATCTTGAAGTACACTTCCAAGCTCCTAGAAATGTGTGGGATTAGATATAACCAGATGTGTTCAAAGCTGATGAAGTGACTGTCTCTTAGTAAAACTGGAAAAAATGCAGAAACTCAAGTTACAGCTATGTGAACACAATTATTACAAATCTTCTGTTCAGCAAAAACACCTTGCTTTTTCAACATTTTATGCCCAAGATCCTGTAACTTGTATTAGTACATCATTGAGATGAAGTTCATTACATTAATTGAAATTAAATGCTATCAGATGCTGAGACTTCTGCTCTATTTTCAGTGTTGCCTGCAGTTCTTCCTTGCTCAGTTGGTTTTGCTTTGTCTGCTTTCACAAATTCAAACAGTTGTTTTTAGCTTTATCCCCTTCAGCTCATGTTTGCAGAAAATTATACGGTGCATTGACTTATCCTGACTCCCTGACATATTTAAATTACTGCTCCTTTGATTTTTCAAATAATGTTTTAATAGTCCCAGTCGCAGGAGGAAGTAGAAACTGTGGTGCAGTCCTGGATCACCTCCTACAGAATTCTTCAGACATGAAATATTTTTTTTCATGGATCTTTGCAGGCACCTTTGATAAATGATTGCTCTTTATGTGTGTTTGGTGTGTTTGGTTTGTGTGGCAAGGGTTTGGTAGTAGGAGGGGGCTAAGTGGGGGGTGGGTTCTGTGAGAGGATGCCAGAAGTGCTTCCCATGTCCAACAGAGCCAGTGCCAGCTGATCCTCAGGTGGACCAGCTGCTGGCCAAAGAAGAGCACATCAGCAATGGTGGTAGAACCTTCAAAATAATCTATTTGAGGAGGGTAAAACCTGGAGTGGCAGGCAGAGAGGGGAGTGAGAGGAGCGAAGCAGCTCTGTAGATGCTGAGGTTAGTAACACAGGAGGGGCAGGAGGTGCTCCAGGCAGCAGAGCAGAGATTCCCCTGCAGCCCCTGGTGCAGCCCATGGTGAGACAGCTGTGCCCTGCAGCTCATGGAGGACCACAGGGGAGCAGAGATCCAGCTTCAGCCCAGGAATGACCCCACTCCAGAGCTAGGGGATGGCAGACTGTGACCCCTTGGGAATGGTGGGACGGTGACCAAGGAGCCAGGCAAGGGCTAACATGTCCCATCTATGGCCTACAGTATGTACCCTCTACTTTATCTTTGAAGATGGAGATTTGCATAGTTTGCATCAGGAAGTATTTAACTGAAATTAATTTCTGTTTCTGATGGTGCTGAATTTTTTCACAGCACTGCTTGAAGTGTCTGCTCTATGCTGATGTCAGTGAGGAGGTTTTATGCCTTCACATGTTGGTATTCACTTTCAGATGGAGAACAAAAAAGCACAGTTCAGTGTAGGACTGCTGTCCTCTTTCTTGGTATGGGTCCTGACTTCGTGTAGTCTCCTTCAGCTGGGAGTCAGTAAAAAGGGAAAAATATGATGAATTGTTTTTGAATAGATGAGTACATTCTCTCTTTTAAACCAGAAAAAAAATGCATTGCCTGCTTTCCCTTTTACAAAACAAGACAGTAATGAGCAGCTGATAGAAAATACCTGTGTTATTACTAGGATCTCACATCGTGCCCTAGATGTTTTGATGGCAGGAGCTCTCTGCCAGGATCAGCTGCTGCTCCTTTGTCTTTGCCCCCTGCAACCCCTGCTCCTCCCAAGCAGCCAACATCCCGGTGCTTGGTGGGGCTGAGGCTGCTCCCCATCTGGCATTCCTGCTGAGCATCTGGGCCCCTTGGGCAATGGCTTGGCAGCTCTGACAGGATGCAGAAACTAGGAAGAACTGGCAGGGGAAAGATTTCTGATCTTCCAAAAGTAGATGGTGAGTTTTGCAGTTGCCCTTCCCAGGGTGGGATGCACTGATGAACCAGGAACACAGCAGGGGATGGGAACGTGCAGGAAGTGCCCACATCTTTTAGGTTTGCCTTTGGGGTCTGTTATTTTGATATTTGAGCTATCAGGTTTGGGTTTTTTTGTTTGGTTGGTTTTGGGTTTTTTTTGTTTGTTTGTTTGTTTTTTTCTACACTTACAATGACTGAATGACATAGGATGTCCAAAAATCACTGGAAATATGCTGTCATCACTGTAGTAGCTGATGTTTATGCCTCAGTGGAGACTAATTCTGCATTTGATGACATATCACTCTGATGATTTTTAATCTGGTTGTTTCAGTCCTTCTGATACAGTATCAATAATCAACACCACATTTTTCTTGCTATTTGGTCTGCCTCTTTTGTGTAGGTAACTTTATCTACAGCATCCCTGTGATGTTTTCTCTTTAATTACTTACAGCCTACACACAAGTGAAGATAAGGTTATCTGTGGAAATAATTGCAAGTAAGGAAACCATTATGAGGAAGGACATAATATTTGTAGCATAGGTCTTGGAAGGAATTGAGCTAAGGGAGGTAAAATATTCCACTCATCTCTTAGGACCATAGGAGTGATGTAGTTGTTGCACTGCTGGGTAGAATAGCCAGCCTTGACAAGAACATTGTAACTGAAGCTTCACTGTTACAAAAAAAAGAAAAAAATTCAGTTTGTGTTTATCACAGTTTTGCATTAAATATCCAGACTGAAGCAAGCACTTACTGTAAACACTCTCACCCAATGTCATCTACATGCCAGGCCTTCTTGCTTTATAACTGGGACAGGCAACTAATTGTCACAGTGGAAATCAATCCTTCATTAGTTTTGTGTCTTCTGGGATTTGTGCCAATCTTTTGTGTGAAATAAATCTAGGCAGGGTAAACAAAAGACTACAGAGATTCAGCAGTGCAGTTACACTGGTGAGTATTTGAAGAAATTAATGGTTAATACTGAACCAAAAAAATCAAGAGATATCAAAGAAAATTGTTAGAAGGTGAAGGCATTAAGATATCAGTGATACCTGTGCAAAAGAACCCAGCCAACTGGAATTACAAAGGCCTCTGAAAACTGCCTTCAATGACAGTTTACCACAGGAAACATATCTGGGGGGAGTTGAGCCTCTGCCCACACCTCTTGTTTTTGTCTTGATTCAGACACTGTGAAGGCAAATGAGTCAGCACTACTGTGAACTCTGACAAAGGGTTTGTGTTTGTGTTTTTGTGTTGGGGTGGCTCAGGCTGTCTGTCTCCTCTGATCACAGGGGTATAGTCTTGCACGGGGCAGTGATGACTCATTTTTGAGGGAGACACCCAAAATGATGCCTGCTCCTCGAAGACCAAGGTGAGCACTCTGTATTCACTCAGAGGGTCCAGGTGTGGACTTGAGGGTCCCACAAGACAAGATCCACCCCGTGTCAGTGCCACAAAGGTTCACACAGCTAGGCAAGTGGGCTCCTTGCCAGGCAGCATCATCCTTCTAAAGCACAAGGCCTAAAAAACTACTGCAGGGTAAGGTGAGTGAGGGAAAACAGGTTTCAAAAGATCACGAAACGCCACAGCCAAAAAGAGGAACAGACATTTTCCTGCTGAACCACAATGTATGTCTTACCCTGGGAGCTCTCTGCACCCATGTGATTAATAGCTGAGTGTTACAGCTAGTATGTGGATTACTTGCACTCCTCCTGTATTGCCATGTGAGAGTGCAGAGGGACAGACCTTTGGCACTGGAATATCACCTGCTGTCTGGACAGCTGCTGAGTCAGACACTCCTGAGTCACATTTGATTGTGCCCAGCCACTGAGCCTGTGGTGAGCACAGCAGAGATGCTGCATTTTCTGAGGAAGCAAATGGTGCATCCCTGCCATGACACAGCACTGCGATTTTTTGCCCCGGGCTGTACACACATAAATATCTTCAGAGCATCATTTTGAAGATTAATATCTGCAGCAGCCCTGGGCACTTTCTGTTCAGGCACTGGAAAATGTTAGAGAAAATGTGCTGTAGTGTAGCATCTGAAATTGGTGGGGATTCTCTCTGGAACAGGATGTTGTTGGCTGCCAGTGCACAACTGGTTGTCCTGAGTGTTGGAGTACGTGGCTTTCAGTGTGTGTACTATGACCATGTGGTGTTGGAGCTTACAGCACATCCCCCCCACCTTTCATAGTGTACCTTACACACTATGCATCCAACCTAGCTTGAGGACAGTCTTCTAGTTGAAATTGTCTGAAAAATGAGGCACTTAAATAATGATACCAGTGCTCAGTTCTAATTGAGATTGCAGAGTGCTTGCATGTCCTCGGGTGAGAGATTCACTCTCCTTTTCTCAGTGCTCTGCTTGCAAATCAATGCCTAATATGTTACTGCGCCCTAAGAGGATTAAGAGGGTGCATGTGAGGTAGCTGGAAGCTATTGTCTTACAAGAAAATAAAAAAAAAAAAGCATTCCAGCAGCCCATCTGAGACCCAGATGAGCTAAGCCTTATTGCACAGAGACAGGAGGATGCATAAAGGGTTGCAAGGATTTCTTGGTGGTATCAGGCTGGCAGATCCTGCCCTGAAGTCTGTGTGCTGCCACAGTGACAGAAGTTTATGGGACACAAGTGTGAGCCTCTGGTCTCCCTCTCTTCTCCTTCTGTGACTCTGGCATGAGATATGTTGGTGAAGGTGTCTGCCCACATCCTGTTGCAGAACTGTAATCTGTCTCTCCATCTAAAACATTTCCCACCACACTGATGCCATCTAACCCAGACCCCTGTGGCAGCAAACCACAGAAATTACTGATTGTTGGGTGTACTGGTGAGGAAGGGCTGTATTTCATGTGGTTTAGGCTTACTTCCTACTGATTTTACTACACGCTCCTTAATTGGCTGGCTGCCTGACATTTGCAGGGAAAGGTGGGACCTGATCACCCAAAAACCAGGTACCACAAAGGCACTTCTGGCAACATGAATGTGGTTGAGGTCTTTTTGCTAGTGAATCCTCTCTGACCCTTCTGCAGGTGGGCCCAGGCAACTTCTAGGAGATCCAGCACTTGCCTGATCTTCTTGGTGCCTCCCAAACAGTATTTTTGCCAAGGCATACAGAACTCTCCTGAAGATGCCCAGGCAATTAGAAAGCACAGGGTGAAAGTTTCCCATGGGCAAAGTGGTTTGGTTGTCTCATATCTCACATGGAAGAGCTGAGAAGGTTGGTGAACACTCCATGATCAAGACCCAGCTAGGAAATTCTAGCCAACACTTTCATTTTTGGGCTGTCATTTTCATCGGGTTTTTTATTTCACCTAGAACAGAGGGGATACCTTTAAATTGTTCTCTCTATTTTCTCTTTTGTTTTTATTTTTTTCCTTTCTTCTTCCTTATTATTTTTTCTGTTTCTCTTTTTTTTTTTTCTTTTTCTTGTTTCTTTTTTTTCTTTTGCCTTTTTTTCTTTCTTATTTTTTTTTTTTTTTTTTTTTTTGTTTCTTTTTTTTCTTTTGCCTTTTTTTCTTTCTTATTTTTTCTTTTTTTTTTTTTTTTTCTTTTTCAGAAGCTTAGTCTTACTGAAACACATAATATAATGGCTTGGCAAGACTTTCTAACAGTGTCTTTATGCTCTTTTAGTATCTCAGCCAGTAAAAGAAACTCAGTTTCCATGAAGTTCCACACCATTCCTTGGGCATAGGTCAAATATGTTTAAGGTGTCTCAAATGCTTTCCTGAGGATTTTTTTTCTGCTCTGCCTGATACGTCTTGCTCATTCCTGAAAACATTACTCTCCTTCTATTCAAATAACTTTTTTTACAGTCACTGGTCTCCCCCATCATGTAATTCTGCTTGTCAGATGATCTGGTTCTTCCTCTGGAGTTTTGGAGTAGGGAAACTGCTTTGTGCATCAATACCACAGGAAACTGGAAGTCCACCAAACCCAGCATGCTGTAGGAGGGGCAGATCTGCAGTTTGAAAAGGACAGCATCTGTCCTCCCAGTGCTCAGCTAGGAGGTAGGCCAAGAATCACCAGGTCACCCCTCTTCTTCCCTCTTCTTATCTTAGCAAATGAAAGGAAACATGAAAGCAAATTTGTCAGGCAACACTGCACGAATTCTGCAAGCTTTGCAGATACTTGTTCTTCTCACCTCAGTTAAGTCATTTGAGGAAACCCACCTGAACTCAGAAGAGAGGCTTGCACAAAGTGTTGGCATTAGTCCAGCTGTCATGGAATTCTGCTGACTCCACAGTCCTGGTGACACCAAGAGGTTTAATTACTGCAGTCCAGGAGGGGGTTTCCTTGTGTTTTCATATTGTTATGCATTTGGCACAGTTTAAACATGTACTTACTCTTATTTGAAACAGCTGCTTTCATTCTGCTTTGCAAAGAACTCACAGCTGTAGCCGTGGATTTCTGACTTGTCTTTTCTGCTACAGGGATTTCCATGGCTTATGGTGACACTGATACTGAGATCAGTATGACCTTAATGTGCAACCTGTATTTGTAGAGCTGCTGCAGATTGCCCAGTGCCCTTGTCATGCAATCACCTTGTTATTGGCACTGGAAAACTGCATTTAAATTACAAGAAATCAGTGTAATTTTCTGAAGTACTGAACTCATTGGAAGTCTGAAGAGAAAGCCTTGCTATCCTTGTTTCAGAACCAAGGGTACCCATTTGCAAATGTGATCTTTGTTATGGAAGGAAATTAAATTTCATGTGCTGATTCATAGAAAAACAACTTATTTTCAAGATTGGGCTTTCACTAGTGTCCTGGTGACTTGGAGTCACCACAGAGTCAGTTCCAGCTGGACTCACACGTGAACAAAATGTTTGTTTGAAGATGAAGGGCGTAAGTGTACTTTTGGAGAGATGCTTTGCTCACAGACATTGATGTCAGTGATGTAATGTTTGTGGTGTGCCCCCGTTCTGCAGTAAAAGTATTGATGTGCTTGCCACAAGCAGCTGTAGCTACAGCAAGAGATGTCTGCGCACTGTAGGAAAAAAACCCCTCAAAACATACTGTTGCAATGAGCTCTGGTCCCTCCAAATAGACGTGAGCAGGGAAGCCAAAAACATTGAAGGGTTTTCCGTGCATCTCCAAAGTGTGAAAAGGTTTTCAGGTCTGAGCAGATCTTGATATTTTTTCTTCTGTTTCTATGTGGAAGCAACAGGTGGTCCTGTAACCAGTGTTTAGTAGCTGACTGTTCTCAGTGCTGAGACTCCTTATACTCCTCAATCCTTACAGGTTTCAAGGAAATCTTTCTGCTACACTAAGTAACCACAGAGTAAGAGCTGCTTTAAAAAAGCACTTTCCATTGTGGATTGAATAATGCATGTGCAAATTCCTCAGTCACGAAAGATTTGCTCCCTTGCATCCCAGAGGGCAGCATCCCAAACTGTATTAATCAGTCTGATCCTTGACTCATGCACACAGATGATCAGTGAAAATTCTGCTTCTCCTAAAAGTGTGACTACATCAGCAACAGCTAGATCACATATTAATAGAAAGCAATGTGCAGAAATCTGATCCCATGAAGGCTACAGTTACTTTGGTTGGATTAAGAAACGAACATTATGCGTAATTGCAGAGCAAACTCTAGCAGTTTTAAAAGACACTGAATTGTGTGAAATGCCTGACATGAAACAGATGAATAAAGCAATCACAGTAGATGAGGAATGAATGAAGCTACAGGCAGCAGTGGCAGCAGGCCTTTTGCAAAGAGCTACAGTAGTATCTTTTAAACTGTTTTCTCAGTTTAAAACAAGCAGAACAATGGCCCTGAAAGTCCCCAGCAATCAAATCTGCATGAAAATTTTCGGCCACCCAGTGACTGTACCATGTTGCAAACAGACTTTTCATTATGCTCAGGTTAGAAACTCTCACACAACACTGAAGGTTACTGGGTGTCCCAAAGGAGATGCTCATGTGCCCTCGTGTCTCACCATCAGGCAAATGGCAAAGGATAGGGAAGGGTTTCAGCTGTCAGGATTGCTCCTGGGAATTGCCAGGGCTGAATCCACTTGGATGAAATACATGGGAGCTGTTGGTGGCAACCACACCTGCACTGACACACGGTGGTGCCTGGGCTGGGCAGCACGAGGAGAGGGCAGATGTGCTTTTGTCTCTGCCACTTCTGAACCTCTGAAAATTTAAAACTTTCCACTCCAGCTCAGGAGCAGGTGCTGTGTTGTAGCATCTCCATCTGGGGTGATGTGGGAATGAGCCAAGTTGGGGTGTCTGATTCCTGTCTGTGTGAAGGGCACTGGTGCTGGCTGTAGGCACAAAACTCTCAGCTATAAATGCTGCTGGTTGCCCGCTCCTTCCCTTCAGATATTAAACAATATCGTGTAATTCAAGCTTGAAGCCACAGGTGACCAGTAAGATAAGGAAGATGAAAGCCACCCTTAATCAGCCAAATCTGAGCCAGGATTACTAATTCAATAGTGTAAAATGGTATCCCCCATTTTAAAAGTGTTCTGGAAGTTAATTCAGCAGTTCAGCTTGACTGCTTTGTGTGTGATTACCATAAGCACAGTAGACTGAGGTGCTGTATCAACAGCCATGTGTGCAGAACTGAGAAATGTTACAAGGCCAAGCACCAATGACATCCATTTGAAAATCCCTGCTGAAACATGAATTTCCCTATTTCCAGTTCCAGACTAACTGATTAGTTAATAACCTGTTCTAAAGTTTATTGTTCAGCCACAGAAAGGAAGCCAGGGCCTGTGCCAACCATAATCAATCACATCATGAGGAATGAGTGGCTTGATATCAACTGATCTTGTACCCAGTACTAGAGGTGAACCTCTGGGACTTCAGAGAAGTGTGATTTGTTGGGGGAGTGGGATTTGTGTGATTGTTTGTGGATGTTACCACAGGACTGCAACATGTTAATGGCATTGGCTGATGCACTGGGGAGAGATGACAGATCTCTGAGCTGCTTTCTCCTTTAGAAATGGTGTTTATCATCAGTTTGTCATCTGAAAAAAATATATTTCTTTTTTTTTTTTTTTTTTTGAAGCACAGTCTCATTTGTTTAATTGCAGTAAAAAAGGTAAAAGACAAACAGAAATTAATACAGTGTAGAAAAGGAAAAAGATTCAGTTGACCTAGATGAATTTTTTTTCTGGAGTTGCAGTTTGGGGAAGGTAATGAGATTTTAATTTTTGTCTTGGAGAAAGCTATAGCATTGTTAAAAGTTTGAAACTGGAGGAGTTACTCCTTGCCCCCTCATTCTAGCATCACATCCACACAAGAGCAAAGATGGCTCTGGAACCCAGTAGTGTGTCATGTTCCAAACCTCCTCTTCCACTGAACAGCAAAGAGTTTTTGTTTGGTTGGTTTTTTTTTTTTTTTCCACAAAAACTCAGAGCAGAATCTAAATAATATATGCCTCTTATGAAACCATATTTGGCAGGAAGGAGGCTCACAACTAGCTTTTACAGGACAGAAGAGAAATTGAGTGAAATGCAATTTCTTCCTTGTTTATCACAGGTGGCAGGATTTGCGCTGTGTGGGAATGATGAGAACCAGAGCTGTTTCTTTGTATGGCAGACCAGCTTCATGTGCGAGGTGGGCTTTTTTCTGCACCCAGTTCAACACTGGCAAAACAACAGGGTGTTAGTTTAACAAGACTAAATCCATGCCTGTTCTCCTGCCCAAAAATATTTCTCACAACTTATCTTGTGACTGAGGTGAGCCTCAGATAACTGAGTCCTTGTCTGTGCCTCTCTGTGGTGTGAATGAGCAGGCAGGGAGGAAGGTTTGCACTTATTCCCCAAGTTCCCACTGGGTTCCCTGTGGCCTATGCAAAGCAAATGTGTCATGTGCCCCTAAGCCCCGTGGTGAAATTCTTCACTATTCTTATTTATTTAAACCCCCACTTCATTTCAAACATCCCTCCCACCAAATTCGATAAAAAACAAACTCAGGAAGCCTCCAGCTCTTGTATTTTAACAGTGCTGGGGTATTACAAGGGTGACAAAAAATAAGGCACCAGGAAATTACATCAGCTGCTTTAGCTGATAATTTACAAGAAATTTCACCTTTGAATTTTCACATGGTCTTTTTTATAGTTATGCTGAGCAGCAAATAACTTCTGAGTACGTGCTTCAGAGTTGTAAAAGCACAATTTCTTTTTGAACACAACCCTTTAAGCAGAACACATACGTGGATAGAGCTCCCTAATAAAATCACTCCACTGAGCTACATAAGTAGATAATCACTGTACAGTTCTGAAGCCACTATGGTGGCTGAATGGTGATTATCTTTTTTTCATTTTGCAGTAACAACAGCAGTACAGAGCAAGTCAGTGTATGGGTCTTGGCTCCTGTTTGAAGAAATCATGTTGCAGGTAGCATGCTGTGCCTAACCACAAAAAGTCTGCCCACCTAGAGGGGGATTATAAATTACTTGGTAGAGTGCTGTAAGTCTTTGGAAGCTTGAAAATGGGATGAAAGACCACAGAAAATTTGGAACTCCATGCTTTTCTCGTCTTTAATATCACATCCAGTCATCTAGTTGGATGGCAGTCATGTATTTGCTATACCTTTGAGACAGTCAACTAAGACACTGCCTGGTGTGCTTTACTTGCCTGCACATTTTTGCTGGAGGTAACTGTGGAGAAAAGACATCTTGAGGATGGATCAATAAATAGGAAAAGGAAGTAATCAAGTCACATCTTGCCTTGTAGCCCTTAGGGGCAGTGGCTGGAGAGGACTTTGCCTCAATTACTAGCCCTTTCTAGTTGCAGAGGGATGTCAGATAATTGCAACAGAGATACCCTGACACAATTTAGGCTCCTCTCATCATTCACTTCTATATCTAGTTTATGATATCTGCCTTTTGCACACAGTGAAGGAAATACAACTGCAGCTTAGCACCAGCATAAATTGGTAGGGCATCCTTGGCCAGGATGGAGTCCTCAGGACCTAGGCTGTCCAATTTTTCAGTTGAACGTCATCAAAATCCAATTAGTGATTTCACGTTGTCTGAAACACAGGTACAGTGCTGAGATGGGTTCAGTGCTTGACAAAAATAGTGCAGGGCAGTTCCTGTGAATAAATAGCATGCATGCTGCTCTTCTGCTAACTAGCACACATGTTCAGGCAATATGTTTGTGGTACTGTACTGATCAGCTTGGTCCAGCCTCTGATGTGCTCATTTCTTTGATGATACTACGTTCACTTGTACAAGGATGAAAATTTCCCTGAGGAGAGGGGATTTATCAAAGGCAACAAGGTTATTCCTGGGATTTAAAGGGAGATCTAGAGCCAGGCAACTCCCTGAGTTCAGGGGTGGGGGGAAAAAAGCAATTATTGACTTTTATGAAGCCATTCCTACTCTCTTTTTCAACCAAAATATCTTTTGCACAGCAAAATGTCATGTTGAACATATAACTTTTAATTCTGCAGAAGATGGATGTTGCTCTGAAATTCTTTGAATACTTTTACACCAGAATGTTGTTCTTCCTTAAAAGTCTACTGAAAATGCTCTGAAGGCCTCAGGATTTAAGCCCTCATTTCTTAATGCACTGGAAGTGATCAGCAGTGGACCTTTTAATGGATGAGAGGGAATGTTTCAAACCTCCCTCATTACTATTCACAGACTGTTTTGAAAGATAAGTACACAGTGGCTTGCTGTCCAGAAGGGCACATGGCCTTATTCTCTTGTAAATCTGCCCAGGGAGCATTTCACAGGACACCAGCCTGAATTATATTGCTCCTGACAGTGATGTCAGAATGAGCAAATACTGAGGTCATCGACAAGAAATGCTGTCAGCGTGGCACAGCAGTGTTCAGCTTGTATAGCCATGCTTTCCTTGTCTTGGGAGGAGAAATAAAGACAGCAGAATTACTGCCTTTCAGCTTCACATTGTAATTGCATGAGCCTTTGCCTCCGGCTGCAAACAGGCAGGGCTCCCTGGATGCCTGCCTGGGCCTGGGGCTGCTTCCTCCTCTTGCTGCCAAAGGGGTCAGATGCCTGGGGGGACAAATGACAGGGGTAGGGGCATCCTGTGACCCCTGGCAAGGCTGTCAGCAGCCCTGCTGCCTGCACTGCCTTTCCTGGGGTTTCCTCCTGGTACTGTTGATGTCTTATGCCTGCAGGAACTGAACCTACAGTGACCTGCTTTAGTGTTTTCTGTGTTTCCCATGTATTTTTGTTCCTCTGAATTTCAAAGGAATTGAAAAAAGAACATTCTCTGAGTTTTCTTTGACTTGGTACCCTGCTCTGTAAGTGCCCACTGATAAAGGTGAAGTTTGCCCTCCAGGACAGGCCTTCAGTGGTTTTAAAATCTCTTCACCACAGCACCATACTACATAAAGCACAGCTGGCAGCAAACAGCCTCCAAACAGTGCACATCCAGATGTTGCTGGGAAGCCTGATATTGCAATGTTCAAAGTCCAGTGAAGCAAAACCTAGGTGAGGCTGAGCATCTGGTGGAGAGGTATGGTCAGGGGCACAGAGCAGGCTGCACACTGACTGTTCCCATGAAGCAATGGCTGTGCTAAAGAGCAGGGTGCCTTGGCTCAGAGAGAAGGGATTTTCCTGAGGCAAGACATGCCTGCAGTAGGAGCAGGAGCTCCAATGGTATTCTTCTGTGTCTTAGTTTGGAAAGACAGGTGTCTGCCAGGGAAAAACCGGAGCTTCCCTTGGGATGGAGAATGCAAACCCCCTCCCTCTGAATTATTATAGTTTTGAAATTAGGGGCTTTCAGGAAAATATATGGAAATAGAAATAGCAGTTCTTTACTAGGAATATTAAAATGTAGTAGTGCATTTTAATGTACTTAAAAAGTATATTTTAATGTACTTAAAAAAGGCAAACGAACAAAAAAAAAGAAAAAAACACTGACAGAGTCAGAACATGACCTGACACCCTGTTGGTCGGGGTGTTAGTAGCAGTCCAATTAAGTCCTCCTGGAGTAACAGATGTGGTTCTGTTGGAGCAGAGATGATCCTGTAGAAGGGTCCAGTGGTGGTGAGATGGGTCTGGTCTTCCTCTGGCAATCCAGTGGAAACAGGCTGTCCTGCTGTTCTGAATCCCAGGTTTTATCCAGGTAGGAACAGCTGGCTCCTCCCACTGGGATGATGTAATTGTATCAGCCATGCAGTGAGCCTCGATGGCCCATTAACAGCAGATATCCCCTGGAGGGAGGATGGGTGGTGGAAGAGATAAAGAAAACTGCCCCACCTGGTTTTAACAGCTGCCCCTTAACAGAAGGCACCTGCCCCCTCCCCCTAGACTTATGAGATAAAGGAAAACGCCTCTTCAATGGGTTTCAACAGATGGGAATGGAATACATCTTGCATTGCAACCCAAGACACCTGTCAGCTTCAGGGTCAGCAGAGCAGTGGAGGGCAGGCACTGTGCAAGAAGAGAGGGATGGGTTTTGTCCCGTCCTCCCCTGCCTCTTCCTGGTTTCATTCACAGAGCAAGCATGTTCTCTGCACAGAGCTGGCCTGCTGGTGATGGGCTGGTGTGTCTGCTGAATTTGGGTGGGGTTTTGATCATTATCCCAAAGGGGAGAGGAATTTTCATCATAACTGCAAAGCTCAACTCTCTACTGCACATGAGGGAGTGAAAGATCAGTGGACATGGCAGAAAGTGCATGGTAAACACCGTGGGCAGCTGGTAACTGGTGAAAATCCTCAGCACCTCTGACTGAGCTGCTTTGCATGTTGAAGGTTGCAAAATTTTGGAAATTTCAACTTCCCACTGCAGTGAACCCAGTTATACTGTTTCCAACAGTACTTTTTCAGAGCTATTTTTCATACTAGCTCACCTCCTGTTGTTCTTTGCTTTACAGCCTTTCTAGTATTTCCTTGCTGCTTCTGTGGCATGAGGGCAAAGCTAATCCTTATTTTCCCTTATGCAAATCTGGTCCCTGAACACCCCTCTGTCTCTTCCTGCTTCTGCTGTGTGGTCCTGCTTCACAGCAGGGTACCACTGTTTTGAGATAGAGGGAACTCAAAGGCTTTGCCCTCCCTGATGAGCCTGGCACGGCCTGTTGTAAGTTTGAGATTGACCATGGGATGCTCTGAAGGAACAACTCCCTCAGGTAATAAAAATTTACCCTTAATAGAGGGTAAATTTACAGGCAATAGAAAAATCACCCTTAGGGAAAATAATTGCTAGAATTGGTAGGAGAAATTAAAATGGATGCATCTCAGGGCTCTGCAGACTCTGCTATCTATGCTAAGAACCACACTGCTGTGACCACTTCAGTAAAAGTCCCAAAATTAAGGAATTTATGTTGTGTCTACACGGAAGTATTTCTTATGTAGTTGTGGGACTTGCTTTTCTGGAGCTGCAAACTGCTGTGCCACCAGCTACCCTACTGGTGTCCTCTGCCAGAATCCACTCACTGCCTCTATCCTCAGGTGAATAACAAACACAGGCTTGGTAGTATTCTGTTCTACATGGGGATTTTTTTTTTTTCTGCCTTTGACAAGAAAACGACACTACATTATTGAATACCCTCTCTAAATTTAGCACAGGCACCTGGAGTGCTTTACATGTCTTTGAACTGAGACAAGTCATGTAATTGAGGAGTCATGCCAAACTGAATCTGCTGTGGAAGCAAAAGAATTGAGTGTCACAAATACCCCCATATGCTGGAGAAGCCAAGTCCACTGTCTTCCATTCTCCATGTTAGATATAACTTTAAAAAGTCATAGAGAAAAACATGCCATCCATGCACATCTATAGTGTTTTGAAACTGTTTTGTATACTGTTTCAAATTCTTTAATGTAGAGGTTGAGACAAGAGAAAGGTTATCATTATTTTTGTTTCTGTTGACGAGATACATCCTGACATTTCTCACAGCATGTTGGGCCACCTGTGACCTCCAGACAAGGTCAGGGTCTCTGTTTGCTACCTGTTTTACAAACACAGAGTGAGTGACACCACACGTTCTGATTAGCACACAGTGTAAATAACAAAGTCAGTAAAAGATTTAGAATGTGAGCACAATTTTATGGCCACCTATCTGAGGCCCAGCCGAGTTACTTGCCCAAGGTGACATTAGAAGTCAGCTGGAAGGACAAGTGCAGCTTTCCACATCCAAGTCCTCTGGGGAGCACCCTGTGAAGGCTAGTGGCCTGTTTTGCCACCTCTTCTGTCCTGACTGTAATTTGTGATTCTACATGTGGAAACCCTTTATCAAACATATCATTTATAAGTACTGTGCACAGTATATCTTTGTCTGTTAGTGTGTTCCTGATCAGTTTTTTGTTTTGTTTTGTTTGGTTTTTTGTTTGTTTGTTTTTGTTTTGTTTTGTTTTGTTTTGTTTTGTTTGTTTGGGGTTTTTTTGGTTGTTGGTTTGGTTTTTGTGGGGGTTTTGTTTGTTTGTTGTTTGTTTGTTTGTTTTTTATTTCGTTTTTTTTGTTTTATTTTGGGTTTTTTTTGGTTTTTGATGGGGTTTTTTTGATTTTTGGTTTTTGGGGTTTTTTTCGGGTTTTGTTTGTTTGTTTGGGGTTTTTTTGTTCTTTTGGTTTTGGTTTTTTGGTTGGGGTTTTTTTTTTTGTTTGTTTTTTGTATTTTCTTTCTGAACGGCATAATGTGCAGGCAAAGTTCTTGCCTTTGCTTTTAAAGCCCTGAGACCATTAGCAATTCAAAATCGGGTCTTATTTCTGCTAGGCAACAGCGATGAGTTTGCAGTTATTGACAAACCTCGGGATCTCCTTACAGTCTCGGTGCTCGATGTCAGCAGCTCCCAGTCAGGGCCTTTCAGGTTAGTAGACGACTGCCCTTAGTGTTGCTAAATCACCCTAATCTGCAGAGAGTGCACAGCCCTTCACGAGCCATCCACCTCTTTCTGACATGTTTGACACCTTCTGAGTGAGGAGCAGCCTGTATTCAGTTTCCTGGAGTCAAATGAAAGAAAATACTAAGCATGCTATTTTCTATCAAAAAGGGTCAAGTGTTATGCTGGCAATTACAGTGAAAGGTGTGAAACCAGAAAATCATCAGTTCTGCTCTTATCAGGAAGTGTCTTTCCTGCCGCGTTGTTTCCCCAAGGTGATGAAAGGTGACTCCCTGCCAGAGGAAGCCCAGGGGGCTGGGATATCCAGGGCAGGGGTAACCCAACATCATTCATCCTGTGCTGCTTTCAAACGAGCTCCCTTCACTCAAAATGGCATTTCTCATTCCCGTTTTCCTTCTCACTGGTTGTGCTGTCTGGATGCTGGGACAGGCACTTCTGCTTCATGTCTTTACATGTGACTAGTAAATATATCTACTGCTGTGTTTACACATTTCACTTCTCCCTGGCCTCTCCTAGCACTGTGATCTGATGGTAGAAGCCCCATTTGTACATTTAATAATTTCTTGTATAAACCCTGTAGGTTTTATTCTTACACAAACTTCACATAAACACATAAAGTGAAGTACGTGATGTGAAGTAATGTGAAGTAATGTGATGGTGAGTTTGGGTAGCTGCTGTATGCAATGTGCTTATCTTAACAGGGAGGCTTCCTCTGGGGCTCTCCCCCAGCACACTGGGAAGAAACTTTTCATGTGAATATTTCTGTTCAGTATGGAAGGCTACTTCTGAATCATACCTAAAGCATGCTGACTGCAAACCATACTAATACCCTCTCCCTCCTCACCAAGCCTGAAGACCTGATGCCACAAATGAATCTGTTAATCAACAGTGCAGCAAAACTCAAACCAGTGATGGCACAGCTTGGTGATCTTTTCCAAAACGACATCAATTCAGAGTCAACACTGCCATGTAGCCCCAAAGGACCTCAGTCTTCTGGGTAGTGAGGTGGGTTGCTGGCACAGTTGCCTTTTCCTCTCTCTCTCATCTTGATGACATCTCCTCCAAAATTAACTCTTTTGTTCTGGATGTTCAACAGGTGAGACAGAGAGCAATCCTCCTTCTAGCAATGTTTTTTGCTATAAGTCAATGTAGTTGGCTACACAAAAGCACAATCAATCACTGCTCTCCCTTCCACCATGTCCTGCTTAAGGAAAGGGGAGTAAATGATCTGATTCCATCTGGTGTGGGTGTTGTTCACATTTTTAGTGACGTTCAGCACTTAAGACCAATACAAATTTTTTAGACAGTAAGTGCAAAAAAAATAGACCATTTCAAAATAATTTTGTTTTTCATCTTGTCTCTGTAGAGGACAATGTAAACAAGCTCTTTTGGATCCAAGGTGAAGCCAATTTCTACAAAATTTTCAGGCCCCATTTCGATGTTACGTGTACAGATTTTCTTCACCCTCTTTGCTTCACCATTCCTGCTTTGTCTTGCCTGATCTTTTGTACTAATATATGTCAGGAAGCATTTTACTTGGTGATGCCACTATTACTAGTTTACAGAAGCAGTAGGCATTTCCAGACATCTATCTGGAGCCGCCTCAGACCTAGAAAACCTGCCAGGTTAAGGAGAGAAAGTCAAGTCAAGGTGAATGATGCCCTCACTGAGCAGGTCATACACGTGGTGTTTAAGCTGGCACATTTCATGGATGTGTTCAGCTGCACAGAAATACCTGTGTGTGCTGAATAACATATACCCATTGCTACAGGCACATCAGCTAACACTACCAGAGTGCACATTTCAAAGTGTTTTAAAATTCACACTCAGGGAGATCTTACTGAAAACTAATTGTGCACTTCAGTCTGAGATTAGTAAATAAAGTGTCAGTCTGGAAGAGATTTAGCAATGGTGAGTGGACTTCCTGCTCTACCCCAAAACAGGTGTATATTCAGTGAAGAATACATAAAACATACCAGTTTACAGGATAAATACTGAAATATCAATCCTTTTTGCCCCACAAAGATAATGAAAGAAAGACATTGTTGTCTCAATTGATAAGTTTGGACAAAGGTGACCAATCAGAGAAAACTTAGGTGTCAGAAACATATGTACTACATTTGTTTGTAAGAATTGGTAGAATTTTTTTATTCAGTTGGCTTTATATGTACTTGCTTAATAAACCATGTATTTTGCATCTCCTGTGCCAGAGTTCAGAATTGTGTTTAGACATGTAAAAGTACCTGTGCAAGCAGGATCACACTCATGCACATCAATATAAACACACACAGAGATCTGGGCAGATAAATATTTATATTATTAGAAATTATTACGAAATATAATATGGCAGAATGATTGCAGTGGCAAACTATACCAGAAATATCCAACGCACGTTATGAAATACAGCAAAAATGTAAATGAGACATTATAGGAAAATCATTAATGCTTTTTATTTCTGTCTTCAGAATATGAATCCTGCCTTGCTCTGGGTCTGTTTTTCCCAAAGGTTAGTGAAGTGCTAATTACAGAATGTGAGGAGCAATCAATTTCCTAACACATTTTATTTTGAAACCATTTTTACTCTGAGCCTCCTATCTACTGTCTCCACAATTTACCCTCTTCAGTATTGTTCTTTCATGTTTTTTGGAAACAGTCTTTCAAGATTAAGACAGCTTCAGCAAAAGAAACCCAGTCTGAAGTACTAAAGCAACAAAACATTTCTATCCAAAGAAACACAAAACTGAATCAATTAATGGGCATGGAAAACACGGTAAAAATAGCCTAAAAACTAAAAGTGTTTCAAATGGAACTTTCAGGAACTGAGCCCGTCACTATTTGTTTAAGCAGTAGATTTGGTGACAGAAATAATAGCCTGAACAGGCATAGAAATCAAATCATGAAGATGAATGAAGGAAATATGTATTTGTACAGACCATAAATGAGATATTTTCAGCCAGAAATTAGTTTTCTAATCGAGAAAACTCTCCCTCAAAATCTCTAAGTTTAAAAAGTGATAACAGTTTACAAGCAGAGCAATAAAGCTTTTCAAAGTTTTATCGGGGGGGGGGAGTGGTGGGTGGTGTGGTGTAGTTTTCTGATTTTGTTTTGTTTTTGTTTTTAATAGGTCACAGAATATAAAGTGAGGTTAATAAATATGGGTAGTTTGGTCTCATGAAGGATGCTACCTATATCTAATGTCACCTGAGCATCAGGTAAGTGATGCTCTGCAGCACCCAGAGGGGCAGGCTGAATTCTCCAGGGGCAGCAAGGACAGACTCAGTGAAAAGAAGGAAGAAACTGCAGGTCTTGAATCTTAATCCTGCTTAAAAAAATTTCCACAGCGCACAAACAATAACACTGTAAGCAATGGGAATGCATGTATAGAGTAAATCATACTATCCCAAGGTTAATCAAGGAAATTGTGGAACTGACTGAAGATGCGTAACAAAACACTTTGGAGGAAAAAAAATTATTAAAGGCAGATTCTAAAGAAGGCAGGATAATATAAAAAAAAAAAAAAAGCTTTTGATTATTTACACCTTATTGCACTGAGTCTATAGGAGATGTGTCATGCTTTGTCTCCTACCTGGGCTATGTAGAGAGAGCAACCACCAAAATAACACCCCCAGCAATTTGTCTCCCATCAAATGCGCGATTACACAGAACGCATTCCTCATTTACAAGTGACATTTCACAGAGGGGTGACTTACTGAAAAGTAACCTCCTGAGAAAATAGCTCCATGATCACTGATCTGAGCGTGCACAGGCACAGCGGGCAGCTGCAAGGGTGTTATTCAGAAATACATCTTATTATTTAAAACAAACGAGCTTTATGCCACCTCTGTCATTGTGAAGTGTAGTACTATTTCCCCAAATTCTGCTTTTAAGTAGTATTCTGACAGCTAGTTAGGCATATTCCATCCTGTGGTATTGGGCTGTGATTTATTTGACTCGGACAAAATGTTTAATTTTTTTTTTTTTATTTCATGGATAGCTCTCACACAAGCTCTCCCCCCTCGTCCCCCACCAGCTGCGAGGCAAACCTTGCATAACTGCATCATGGCAGTGATGTTTGGCTCTGCACAGGGAATGGCAGCTCTCATCTGTATTAAGGAGACTACACCCACTAAAGTCATCTGCATTTTACTGGTATGTTTATGTGTATGTTTAGATTATTTTATTCATCATGAAGAAATTAGAACCCAGGCGTGATATTTCAATTCTTGCCTGGAGTTACAGTGTGTCTCTTGGCTGTTTTGCATCTTTTAGTAAGGTGGATGCTTGCCTGGGAGAAATCCTGCTGGAAAGTCAGGACCTGCAGGGGTTCTACCTCCAGTCCTTTGCTCCCCCAGCCCTTCCAGTCCCTGAAAGCATTTTGGGGATCATATAGCTTCACTGCCCTGATGGAGGCAGAGTACACAGAGTGTGCTCCCTGCACCTTGGTTCAGGAACCCCAGAAGGGAGTGCTGGTTCTTTCCTCGATGAAACAAAAATTGAAGTTTTTAGTTGAAAGTCCAGCAACAAAAATGCACTTGTGAAATGAAATTTAAATCACAATTCTAGCTAAAATTTAAAATGAGTTTAGCAGTCTATTAAATTATGCTTGGTGATGCCTGGGGTGGGGCTGGGTCATATAGCTGTCTGAGACTACATATTGTTGCTCTTTTGTGAGTTCATCAGCAAGCTGCTCCCTGGCCTGACAACATAATGCCTGTCAGAGGAGCTAAAGGCTGCAATTATCCACACAGATTAGTAAAGCCATGATTTCTGAAGAGGTAACCTGTGTGGTATAGAGTCCACAACTGATACATAAATGATGCCAAGGACAGACTGATCAGCAATGTATTTTGCACTTGCATGTTGCATCTTCTAAATTCAAAATGTTGTGAATTCAGGATGAAAGTTTCACACAACTAATGTGTGGCTACATTGAATGCTCTTTTCAAAAGAGCAAAAACTTTATAATTCCTTTTTTTTTTTTTTTCTTTCCAATTTACCCCACCAGAACCACAAAATCTAGAGTGCACTTATCTATCCTGAGCCATGAAAATCCCAGCCTAAAACTATTTTTAAAAGCCCTGGGATATTCTACTCTAATCATGTGCTTCTTTCAAGCAAATCATCACTTTCACACACCTCTAAGGGTGTCTACAGAGAGGCAGGCACATGCTGCCATCCCATGCTTCCAATTTCCCACAACAGGTGATAGTGTAAGTTCCTGAGCCCTGGACATGACTTGTGGATGTCCTTTCCTCATTGCTGCCCCTATTTTCTTTCCTGTCATGTTTTTCAGTGTCCTTTCCTTAGGGACAAATGCATTTATTTAATAATCCCTGATTTTAGGGAATCTGTTGTAGCTTCCTCAAAGGGGCTGGAGCCCTTGATGTATAGAAGCATTGGTAAGCCCTAATTCATCCTCAATGATAAAGGTACATTGGCCTTTTAGAAAGGAAATTACAATCTAAATTTAACTGAAGACAACAGGAGAAATCATCTGAAGGGACTGCTTAAGTGTTGCAAACTCATTTTCTGAAATGTGTGGGATCTCACTAACGTGTCTGGGGGAAAGAAAACCACTGACACGAGATTCTGACAATGAAACATTCACAAAGTTACATTTCATTCAGAAAGATGAAAGCACATGAAGATGAGTGTGTCAACTGCAAGTGGCTTCCTTTCTTTCTGTCCTGGAAATATTTCTGGTGGACTTATAAACTCGATGTGTGTTGGTTTTCTTATCTTCTTTTCTTCATGTTAGAGCTGGGATTAATACATGGGAGTGGCAGTTTTCTCATGTTCGGATTCTGTGTTTATCAATTCTTATCTATTTTACAGCCTCACAGGTCATGAGCTCTAACTAGCAAGGTAGAAAATGGAGGTAAAATGGAGGTGTCTCTAGCCCTTTCCAAGGTTATTTAAGCATAAACTATCCAATAACGAGATGACACCTATATTATTTATACTTTTGACCCTATAATTGACCACTCAAGGTCCTCAATGCAGACCTTTTTCACCCAATTAGAAAAAAACCCCACCTGAAACCAGGAAGAAGAAGGTGAAGAAGAAGGATTTAGACAATGCCTCAACTCCTCCATCTTGCCCCATTTATATTACTATATACTAAAACCTTAAATCCTAAGTTTTGCACGCTGTGATATCACACACTTCTATTCAAACTACACATCCATAGTCCCAGTGCTGTCACTCGGTTTTAGAAGCCTCTTCCATGGCCTCAGGTCAAATGCAGTGCTTGCTTGAGGGTCAGTTCCTGTTAGCACAGAATATCTGAAATTTTCAGCCTCCAGAATTCCAACAGATGTGTGCATGTATCCAGCAAAATTTGCACATGTGTGCATACACACACTCACACATACCTGGTCAAATGAGTACCTGACAGCCCCTTGTTTCTGACAGGCAATATCAAACTGGACACAGAGCAGCTGTGACATGCTCACGTCTGGCATGCAGGTCCAGACAGCTGACATGATATTCACATTCTGCTGGAATGGGGAAAGAAGGGATTTTTTTTTCTGTCTAGAGGAACTGATTTTTTATAGGAAGGATTTTCTCCACTGGGATCATGTATGCAGTCTGTAACCTCTAGCGTGAGTTCACACCTGGAAACTGCTATCAAGCATTCTGTATCTTGCTGCTGGTGCTCAGGTTTTCCACAAACACAAATACTGTGATTACCTTTCATTTGAACAGCACCTCTGCTTCAGTCAGGGCTGCCATTTCTGCCAAACACAAAAGTCAATGAGCAGTGCACAGGAATTACACAATTGTTATAGAAATCTTCATGAGCTCTTGCTGAAGATAAAGAAACACCATGATCTTTTCCTGTAATGGGTACCAGATTAGTTGGAAATATGCTGAGGTTTCACAAAGCCTTAAGCATGTCCAATGCATGCAGTAGCCTAGTTCTGCCTTTGAGAGCAGCCTCCTACACCTTCAGCAGCCCCCTGTGACTATGCATTTCAAACAGCACTTTCCAAGCTCCCTCTGTTCCTCTCCAAAGCTCCCAGTTTTTGAAACTTCAATAATTAATCATGAGGGATGTGTCACTAGTAAAATTTTATCAATATCTTCTCATACAAAATCTTCAAAACCAGCTGTAGGTCACAGCTTTGCTTCAGCTGTGCCTCTTGAAATTCCCATGCCCGTGAAATATGGGCCCCCTTGAGCACTGCCTGGGTAAATAATTCTGGTTTTTAGAAGTCATGTCAAGACATGCTCCATGTTGATTCAAAAATACAAGAGAAAGGTTTTTCCTATGTTCTTAACAAGTTTTAGAGGACTGTGTACATTCCCAAACTCCCAATCACTTCTGCAAAAGCAATTTTTTGTGTTTGTCCTGTGCTTGATGAACTTTAGGAAGAAAGCAAGTAGCAGCAGCAGAAAACATGCTTGTCAGCAAGTACTGCTTGGATGAAAGTAACTCGTAATGGTGCTAAATAAATTCCATTCTCTCAGATTTTTCCCACTGTCCTCTGCAGTGGGCATTATATGAAGAAGGCCCATCACATACTGGATATTATAGCCATAACACCACGGGGAGTTATCAATTCTGTTTCTGTGGCCCTGGGTGAGGGCGCTGTGCAAGGAGAACAAGAGGCACTCTGAGGGTCCAGCTGAGACCTCAGGTCCTAAGGCACAAGGAAAGAGGGAAGGAGATGAGGTGGCTTGGTCTGCAAAGAGGAGTCTCCAGTCTAAGGGTTGCCTGCGTTGTGCAAAGCAGCAAACAGTGGGATGAGGCCCCAGTGTTGCAGCTTGGAAGCTCAGGATGGGCATCTGACTCCCTGGGAGAGGATGCAACACTTCACAGAGGGGTCTCCAACCTCACAGGTTTTAAAGGCTTGGCTAGGCAAAGCCCCACCTAGCTGTCAGAGACACAGAGGAAGTCCTGCCTCAGACTGTGTACCAGAGGAAGGGTCTCCAGGGTGCCACCCCAGCTACATCTCTGTGATTCTCTGCAGGAACATATGAACCAAGCCACCACACTTCAGACCTCAGTATATTGCATGTGCATAGTGTATTTCACTTCCTGATTTAGAAGTTAAATTCACACATTTTCTGCTTAAACTCACAGATGTTTTCTACAGTCCTCAGTGCAGGAGGTGTAGGGCAAACTGATCCTTCTGTCCCTTCTGAGGACTGTGTGTGTTCCAACAGTTGTCCCTGCCACAGACACCTGCTGTCCTTTTAAGGCTCACCCTCTCTCTCTGGTCATAGTTGTGGACCTGGATTTTAACACTCTGAATGCAGCTGAAGACAAATCATGGCACAGTGCAGGTGTAATTTTTTCTTCAGAGCAGTGAGGTATCTGCAGCTAGATGTCTCAGCAGCAGAATTCTGTCTGAGAGTTCACCAGGCTGTGACACAAGTTTCTCAAGCAGGAATTAATCTTTTGTGTGTACTAGGGAAGAAGAGAGTTAGGAAAGAGGACCTTATGGAATAGTGGAGAAGTGTGTCTCTAACCTCTCACAAAGCAGTTTTCTCAAGATTTCTGAGATGCAGAAATTAATCTACAGGGAAAATGATGAAGCAAGATCACACCAAGCCACAGGTGGAAATACCATAAATATGAGCACAGAGAGAGCATCTATATGTCTATTTATATCTGTCTATTTGTCTGTCAATTATCTCACCATGATACTTTCATGGCAACCTCAGAACTGCAGTCCATCCAATGCTTGCACTTTGACTGCTAAAAATCACTCTTACTTCAGTCAATCAGCTTTTGCAACTACCACCAGCATGAACCCCTTTTATATAAACAAGCCATGGTGGCTCTCTGCAGTAAGTCTGCCTGCTTGTTCATTTACTTTTATAATTTTTATGGTTTTTCTTTCTCATGAACACGGGAAAGAACATTTCTTTCTCTGTGAAGACATGTTAGCTAAGTTTACAGTGTAGAGAGAGGGAAAATGAGAATAATCACCAGTGGGCAGTATTTCAGTTTCTACAGTTAGAGGGGATTAATTAAATTGCATTAGGTATATGGCATACAAGAATAGCAGTCAGGGTCAGTGACAGGAACAAAGAGATGGGAGATGGTCTCTCCTTAGCAAAGCAGTGATGAGAGAGAGGAGAAGAGCATAGTGGCAAAGATGTAGGAAATGAACACCTCTTCAGAGAAGTATTTGGGTCTAATCTGACCTTTAGGATTGTTACTATGCAACCTCCTAAATTAATTTATTATCAGCTAAGAATCCCTAATCTTCCTTAGATTCTGCTTTTGATGATGCTTTTGACTTACCTGCCAAACTGATGTGGCTGTTTGCTGCTCTCCTTGTTTTCTAGTGGTTTCCAGTCTATATCTTCTCTATCACACTTTCTTTTTAAAAATCATTTTAAACAAGCACAAAGTTTTCAAATTAATTCCAGGTGACCTGTTGCCTTTCATCCCTTCCAGTAGGAGTACATTCAAATCCAATACATTTTCTCCAGGATTTAACCTAAAAGCAGCAGGCACCTTCACAATGGAAGGTAACAATAACCCATCATGATTAATACCTGCATTTTTCATGCATAACACATGTGAGCTTTTCCAACTCCATCTGCATTTAAACATGTAACTGTCATCACAAATGTCAGCTGGTTCTAAAGGAAATTCCAGAAGAAAGAAAAAAATTCCTTTTTTCCATACTTTATCTCTGTAAAAAGAGATTCTCTTGTCTTTTCCCTTCTTATTATTAGCTCTGGAACATTAGAAAATTCTAGACTGATACTTAGACCTCACACCTTTCTCAGAAAAGTCATCCTATTACCTTTCACAGACGGATACATGTGTGTTCAATCATCCTATTACCTTTCACAGATGGATACATGTGTGTTCACAGCACCAGGCTTTTTCAACATAATTTACTGCAATTTTTTTCCTATGTAAAAGTACCTCAGATGTGACACGAGGACACCTTAGCTTTAACCTTGTTTTTACCCTAAGTTATTCTCTACCCACTACATAGCTTTCTCTTTGGCTTTTTGGTTAGACTTCTTGTGTACCCCTACCTTCACAGCAGGAGTCTGCACAGCCATTGCAGGGGTGTGATTGCAATGAGACACCTGCATTTTCTGCACAGGGTGTGCTCTTAGGATGGAATTTCAATATGTGCAAAAAAACCACCATCTCAGTTGAAGGGTATGGAAAAAAGAAAAAAAAAACAAACCCAAACCTCTCTTACTTTATAAGCAGATGGCTATTTTAGCTCTGGCTGCTGTCGCTAAAAGGGTCCAGCAAATGTGTCTCTAAAAATACAGAGATTATTTTTCACCTATAAATAGATGCTTTGAGGAATGAATACAAACCTCAGAGAGAGATTTTAACAGTCAGAGGCACATGTAATGGCTTGCCTGTGGTAGCTGTAAGCCACCTTGCACTTAGAGCAGGCAAGAAGAATGTGCAGCTGGGTGATGGGTAACCACTCTTGAGCTGTGTGCTCGGCCCTTTTGCTCACTATCATTTGTCTGTGTGTCTGGCCTGAGCCTTTTGGGCAAAACAGAGCTACAAGCTTCAGTCAAAGGCAGCATGTCAGCCCAGAAAGTGAAATAGGGAGGGTTAACTCCACCAAACAAAGAAGGTTCAGGCCCATAATATGCCCAGCCTTTCAAAACCTACATGAAAGTCTGGAATAAGCATAGGGCCAATGCCTCCCCTCTGGTCTATGACATCTCCTTTATGGAAAAGGTCAAACAAATCAACCAGTCACAACCTGGACTGTGTTTTTGTCTCTTCCTGTGGTTTAGAAATATGCACAGATTTTCATAAGGATGTATCTCCAAGGTAATGAGCAGTGTTTTCTCCTGAGCAAGACACAGACTTCAGATGGCAGATTAGTATTTGAGACTTTCCTTGTTATTTCTCAAACAACAACAAAATTTCCAAGGAACTAAAAATGCTGCTCATTACAGGAACTGAAATAACAAAAACTCAAAAAACGTCCATGCTTGCTATTTTTACACAAAAGTGCAGATATGCCAGGAACTCCTAAATGTGCATGAGGGATTTTGCTAAAACTTGTTGATTTATGTGGAAAGAAATGAAATGATAGAGCCTTACAAATGCTTCAGATCAATACTGAGCTTGTCTGGCTGAGGCCCACAAAGGAAGGTGGGGTTAGGAAAAACAGGAGCCACTGAGTCTTCTCTCTGCTGCTAAAGTGCTAGCTCATGTGTTTCTATTAACATCAGCAGTATTTTTAGAAATGTTCCATGTTACTCTTTTCACTTACCCTCTCGAACATATTTGTTTTCTTCTGACCTATTGGCTCAACTGTTTTCACCTTTTACAGAAAAAGTTACTGACTTGTGGAGATAGTACAGCTTTCCTCTTGATGTCTCCTGACTGTAAACTCAGGGCAACCTATCATTAAAATAGTGTCTGCTGTCCTTTCTTCCAACTATCACTGTTTCTTAGCCCTTAATTTTTACTAAGCCAATTAATTTTCAGTGTCTTGTCTGGTGCAGTGTGCTCAGTGAGGATGTTTTGTGCTTATAAATATTTTAATTAAAGGTTAACGCAAATATCAGGGTTTAACAGCCTCCAGAACTCAATTTACAGTATGTCTGACCTGACTAATCATGCTGTGGGCTAATTAGCAACATGACAGGCACAATGCTGGCTGGGGGAATGATGGAAGAGGCAGGAGCTGTGCCCTGTGTAGGGAACCCAGTTTGCTCAGTGATGGAGGAGCACAGCTTTGCTTGGGGTAGAAGTCAGTGTTGTGAAAGATCAGGTGAAATGAACCTCACGGTTTAGCCTAATGTCTGTGAAAGTTTCCATCCTGAACCAGCTGGGATTTTCTTTCAGCAAAGCCTCCCCTTCTTTATGAACATCTTCTGGATTGATAAAAATCTGAACTTTTTATAGGGAAGAGGTAGTTTCCCCTTTAGTTTCTGGACTGAAGACACTATTGCTATATCCACTTGGAAATGAGACGGTGGTTTTGGGTTAGACCTTTGAAAGCATAAAAAAACAGAAGCAATCCAAAAAATGTAAATTTGCTTGGGATTGAAAATAAAATTACTAGAAAGGAGCATAGGACATATCTGCTTGTGATGCTGTGTAATCCTTGATGTCCCCACATGGTGGTTGTCCTGTGGAATTCTGTCTCAACAGGGATGTGGCAGAAATTAGAAAAGCCCAACCAGTGGAAGGGCAGCCACTGCCCAAGGAACGTGAGGGTTTTACCTTGGGGACAAGCTGACAGGGTGTTGTTGAGAGGGCTCTGTAGACACTGAAAAACACAGGTATGTGGGCAGAGGAAAAACAGCTCAATACCTGTCTCATCACATGCTGTGCCACAGGAATGTGAATCTCCATGTGACCTGCAGCTGAGCGTGGGAACTCCTGGGCACAGGAGTAGTAGCAGGTAGGTGCTAAATTCCCACAGTAATGTAAAAGGCACTGAGCTTTTCAAAGTAAAAACCTGTGGAAGCTGCTAATGACAAACGCAGCTGCCCTGGCTGACAACATCCTGTGCTGCCAGTTCCTTCCAGAACGGCATTCAGGGGCAGCTTCTCAAAACACTCACTTTGACTTGCCCTGAGCACCGGATTTTGGCATCTGCCACTGATGGGACAAAGATGAGATGAAGATTTGGTCTAGCCTGGTACAGCACTTGCTATGCAATAACTTCTTGAAATTCTTTACCTTCTTTGTTTTGGTGTTTCTCAGCAGAAAATGTGTTTTCCAGAGAGAAAGATTTTCAAAGAACAAGGCTGTTTCAAAGGACAAAAAAAAAAAAAAAAAAATAGCTGAAACCTCAGTGAAATGTTTAGAATTTACTCTTAGCATATTTTTCCCCAGCATCAGGGAGATGCTTTGTAACCCAGTTGAATGGGGCAGTCATTGGGAGAGCCCTCATTGCCTGCTTAGTCAGGCAAGTGGGAGGTTTCTCAATTCCTAAACACTTATGTTGTAAAAGCCTATTAAAAACTGTTCTAACACTTCTTAGTAAGAAAGGTTTCTCCACAAAGGACCACAGTTTTTTTCAATGGGAAATGGGAACCAACCATTCTCCCTTTAAGGAGCTTTTTTCAATGCACATACACTTTCTCTACATGCACAGTACTAGAGTGCTACCAGCTGAACTGCCCTCAGACATGCAAGTGTAAAACACAACCAGCATTACACCAACAGCTGGGTAAAAACACAGAATACAAGGTCTGTATTTTCCCCCAAAAATCGAACTTATAAGGTATCCAAGATATAGGATAGCCAAGAATTTGGCATTGATTATAAAAGGGAAAAAGAAATCTGTCAAGATGGAAAATCCTGTATTCCCCATGGAATCAAAGCCTTTTTTTTGGAACTCAGCACACACAGAGAAGGTAAGGCTCTAACTCCTGTTACACTGGAGTGAGGACAGTTTCCTGTAAAGTGTATTAATGAAGCTATCAAAGATTCAGTGTCATAGAGCCATATCAGGCTACCTTTGTTGGCAATGGGCACAGCTCAGGATCTGACATGAAGTGCAGTCAGGGAAGCTGTTGGAATCAATACTCAATATTATATTTTTGACCTTTTGACATGATTGACATTACTCAATAACTGTAACTTCCTAGATTTAGCTAAAACTACTCTCAAATTGATAAGAGAAGAGACAAGAGATGGGATCAGATGATCTTATCCTCATCAACATGTTTTCTACAGGCCTGGTTCAAGGAGGCTGCTATTTTCCTTTTGGAAAATTCCTAAGGGAGGGTGAGAATTGTAAACAGCACCTGCTTCAGCACAGGGACAGGCAAGGCAATCCCTGTGGAGTACAGCCTGCAATTAAAAGCCTCTGCGGCTGTTGAAGGGGAGCTGAAATGGCTCTATAGCCTCCCTCCTCTCATCTGACTGTACAGAGCACCCTGCTTTCACAGATTGTAAGAATCAGGGCAAGACATCTTTTAATGGTTGAGGTATGCTGCAAGGCTTTTAACTGCAGGCATGCAAACTCTTGATGCTCTTGTTTCTTACTCATGTGGGATAGGTTCTGGTGGGAGTGCATCCCGTGCTGGCAGTAGTGAAGGTCACTTGAGCAGGCATGGAGCTGACCTAGGAGTCCAAATCTTCTGGGATTTACTGCAAGTGAGGTGTTCTGTGGATGAGCCTTCTGCAAACACCATCAGGTTTGAGTGCACAGATCGATGATGAAAATCTTGTTGGTGCATGACAAAATTCACTGCTGCTGTGAGGGCAGGTGGCCAGATGTCCACAGAAGCACGAGGCTATAGCCTTGTCACTGAGATTTATGGTCTTAACATGATGTAGTCCTGAACCAAAAATAGATATAGCTGCCAGTTGCAAATGGGAAGTGAAAAGCCATCCCTCCTAATGGAAGCAGAATTTTCTTCTGGTAAAATTTTTGCAGGAATTAATGATGGTTTTCTAGACAAGTCCCTGGTGCAGTTACCTGTTCTTTTGGGAGCCATGCAGAACATTTTGTTACTCTGCTTAATGTCTGGGTACTGATGGTGTTTTATGTTTACATCTATGTAGTTTTTGCTCCAAAGAGCTGGTAAGCTTATATGTGAAGAGTGCAAACATTTAGTTTTCCCAGTGAAGAAGGAAACTCAGCTATAAAGTTTCCCAGATATGTTGTGTGACCAGGTCTGTAGTCCTGGTAACTGCTACAGTCTCCTGGCTACCTACAATACCTGTTTTTCTTTTGTTGTAAATCCTTGTTTCCCCTTTTGGTGCTTTGTTGAACCATATCTTTTTTGCTAACATAGCACTTGGTTTGAAATCCTTTCTCCTAAGCTTTTCAATTTTTTTTACAGCACTGGGTAATTTCTAGTTTCTTATCCCTGGCATTGACTACACTTAACTTTTTATATGTTTCCAAGAGATTTTCACGTAAGGTTTTTGGAAGCTCTGTGCCAGATTCTCACCTTTGACAAAAGCCGCTGTTGGGAAGAGTCTGTTGGGAGACTCCAGCTCCTTGAAGGAGTGTGGGTTTTTCAACAGGTATCTACCTATTCCTGGTGGCCACACAAGAGGGGCAAACTGTGCTTAAGGATTTGTATGCTGGACTCTATCACACGGCACACTGCTAAGAGCTGTGGGGGAAGGAGGAAAACTGGGAAGATGGTGATAATGAGCAGGAGGAGGCCTGATGAAGGAGAGCTGGCAGGTGATAATGACTGGTATCATTAGAGTATGGATGAGGGAAGAGGAAGGAAATGAGGGTGCATCTGGAGATGGTCTGATACTTTTTGCAGCAGCTGGGTGTCTGGAGTGGTGCTAGTGTTTGTTGCTTGTAAACAAAGAGGCCCCAGGGGAGCACATAAACCTTTGCTGGTTTGAGGGCTGGTGGCATCAGGGGAGGAGGAAAAAGGCTGAGCTCTGCAAAGCCCTTGGCCCAAGGTCCCAGCCGGAAGGGCTCTGTTCCTCAGACTTTTCACTGTCTTCTGGGCCTTCCTTAGGCTTTCTGGTTTGATCCTTCTCCTGGTGGTATTTCTGCTCATTGCCTGTGCTTGTTTCTAGCAGGCTGAGCCTTGTGCCTCTTCCTGTGGTGCAGAGAGGCCAGCAGCCTGCTCCAGGGATCCAGCTCTCTTCAGGCTGATTCCTGGCACTGTCAACAGAGCAGACTGGGGAGGTTGTCCTTTGGGAACACTGTGCTGTGCCCAGCCTCTCTCACAGCTTTCTACAGTGTCTTGGTTTGGAAAGACAAGTGTCTGCTAGGGGAAACTGGAGCTTCCCTTGGAATGGAGAACGTAAACCCCTCTCTCCAAATTATTATAATTTTGCAATTAATGGGGCTTTCAGGCAAAGATATGGGAATAGGAATAACAGTTCTTTACTAGGAAGAAAAAAATCCTAGAAACACTCACAGAGTCAGAACACAACCTGACACCCTGTTGGTCAGGGTTGTTAGAAGCAGTTAAAGGTCCAGTGGTGGTGAGAT